>CAIGRT010003960.1:0-10225 GCA_903798405.1 Fraxinus platypoda
ATGGGGCAAGCCAAAACAATATGGAGAGGAGAGGGGAACTAGCCATTATATAGGAAATCATAAAGCCGGCACATTACCGACTCTAACTCTAATTAGGGTTTACATAATTCCGGTCCACATACTTAAAATTACCACATTATAATAATATAGTCCGTAAGGTGTACAACGATCCAAGTGATCACTAACATATTGGGCCTAATCATAGTATCATTACAAACCATACATCTGATCCGTAAAATTCGCAATCAAATGGAAGCCCACATAATAGAATTATTCTAACAATTTGGACAGACAAAAATGACATCCATTTATTTTAAAGGGAAAATAACATCGGTGCAGCACACTTCTTTTTTTTTTTTTTTTGTGTGGCANATATAGTCCGTAAGGTGTACAACGATCCAAGTGATCACTAACATATTGGGCCTAATCATAGTATCATTACAAACCATACATCTGATCCGTAAAATTCGCAATCAAATGGAAGCCCACATAATAGAATTATTCTAACAATTTGGACAGACAAAAATGACATCCATTTATTTTAAAGGGAAAATAACATCGGTGCAGCACACTTCTTTTTTTTTTTTTTTTGTGTGGCATAATAAATTTGACAACTAATTTTCTACTAATGAAAGTGGAAGATCTGAGCACCGTTGCACGTGGTGCTCAGATTGCCGCAACAAACACCGCTGCAACGATCTAAAAGCGTCGTTGCACTAGGATCAACACTGCACAACAGCGATTTGAAAGTGCTGTTGTCATTGCACTGATGCTCATAGCGACAAGCGGCAATGCTGTGTTTTTTAACAGAAACCACATGTTTCTTCTTGTCTAGTATAAATCTGATTTTATTATTATTATTATTATTATTATAAAAAATTGGAGTACATTGGGAAATTTTGGATGATCACAATATGGAAGATGTTGACCCCGAAAAATGACCCATAGATGCCGGGCCCACCCTCGCCACCTCAACCAATTCCGACGCGTTTCTACCGGAGAAACGGTGAGAAATGAGGCAAATTTGAACGCAGGGAATGCTTCACGACTAGAGAGAAAGATGTTCGAGCTCCGACGGGTGAAACATAGGTGATCACACTAACAATGATTACCAAATGAGAACAAAACTACTAACCAAAGATCTTGCTAGAATATCTGGAAGGATAGAAAACAGAAGAATATTGTAGATTATAAAACCATCGACTTATACAATTTTTCTACTAAGTGTATGATGTAAAATGGAAATACAATCGTTTGTAAGAAAATTGCGTCATATTTCTTCTTGATTCCATATTTGAGAGTTCAAGACACGAGAAGATAGTAATTCTTAACTCAAATTTTTCCAACCCCTTCTACGTTACAAAGAAGGTATATTTATACTGCCTTGGACGACGTGGTATCCGTTGGATCAAAATCACGTGGCCTCATCTCCTAAGTTGAGGCATCACATCATTGTCTTTTCATACAATCAATACATTGATAAGGGATCAGCCGCCCTACACAATATGCTGACACCCTGACATCCTTTATTACAAGTGTTATATCAATTATTTCTAAAAGATACTCAAATATCTCACAAGAGACAACATCTTGTTATGAGCTTCGGATGAACTGAGATCCTCGGAACCGGTCATTTGAGTAGAGAGCTTCAGCTCCTTCTTCGTTTCTTTAAGTAGCATCTAATCTCAGGTGTAGAACTTCGCTGGGTGAAGCAGTACCTTGGTAGTCTGCACAACCTCGCTGTATTTTGACCACTTGGGTCTCTTGACTTTTCTGTTGACTTTCTGTCTATGTAGATTGCTACGTGACACAATGACTTAGAGCCTCGAAGACGAGGCGTAACAATAGTCCCCCAAGTAGGCATATTTATTTATGTAATACATGGACTTTGGAGGTAGATAAAGTTTCGTTAGTGGGTGGCTTTCATCATGTTGCAATCTCCAATGTGCGTGACTTGTGCAGACCTCTTAATAGTGCTATCTTGAATCCGCATTCTTGGGAATATCTCGCTTTCTGGAACAGTGTTCGAAGAAGGGTTGGAGAGCATAGGAATTTCGAAGTGCTTTTGCAAGGCTGAAGCTTTGTCCGAACTGGACGAAGAGGGTTGTGTCTGACCCTCTTGCCTCAATATTGATAATTACGAGGAGCATGACTTTAGCATGTTCGAGGAATACGAAGCATCCTTATTTATTGTGCCCAAATGATTTGTTGTCGTGATACATTTTCAAGAAAAGACAACTAAAGCGGTTCAACTTCTTATGCACGCAACTGTCGTCATTTTTAATGCGCAATGATGGCTGTCTCCCACGTGCTTTACGAACTTCAGGCCAACGAGGGCGCGTGGAGCAGACGCTCTGATCTGAACCGCAGAAGACGAAGCGAAAGACGGGATGAGTAGCTCAAATTTAACCTTTTAATCAAAGGTCAGATGAGTCGGATCATCATCCAATGGCTGAGATTAAGAGGCTCTGCCTATAAAAGGCAAACACTTGCGGAAAAATCATTTTGCTTTTTACGAATCTCAAGGTTATCATTCTTCAAACTTCAAATTTTCTCCAAGTTTTTTGTTCTTTAAGATTCTTCCATTTTCTCCTCTTTGTGCCCAAGTTCTTTTTCTTCTTGCTTTTCTTGCAATTTTTCTGGTGTTTCGTCATTACTACCATTTAGTAAAACTCGTAAGTAATTTTAAATTCTTTGACTTAAAAACTGTAATACATGGCATCTCCTGCTTCTGTTGAGGGCAACATAGATTTGATTGAACTTGCTGGTGCGATGGGGGTACAAATCACCAACATAGCCGACCTAGTTAGGGCAGTTCAAGCGAGGCGTAGCGTTACTGCAATTGGGGAGGGTAGGAGAGATATTGGTATAGTCTGGGGGCAGCCATTATCCCTTTTTCTGTAAATCCGTCCCACCTAGTAAATCTTAGGGAAAAATACATGATCCCTTTATGACATAGAACTTCTCTCCACCCCCTCATGATGTACGAAGCTGCTATCCTAGGCCAGGCTGCGTTGCCATCAATGAGTTTTTTCTAAAGGCTGGATTTCGCCTTCCTATTCACCCTTTTTTTTCCAGCTATCCTTAGGCTGTACGGGCTGGACGCCACCCAACTTGTCCCTAATGCTTGGTTGGTGGGGACGTACTTCCTTTGGAAGGAAACCTCCTTGGGCGAGGACATGCCCCTTCATCAAAGGATGGAAGGAGATGTGGTTCTGGGTTCGGGGGAGGTGGCAGGAGTGTGAAGCAGATACTGTCCCCCACGTCAAAGTCCCAATTTTTTACTCCGACGCTAGTGAGTGTCATTTTTGTCTTTTCTTTTCTACGACTGATTGGATCTGATACTTAACATTTCTTTGTTGTCTTGCAGGGTCAGTTGAGTGCTTTGACCTCACTAAGAGTGACTGAGACACTCTTGCTGGTCTATGGCATCGATCTTCATCTTCGCGAGACTTCGAACGGTTGATTGTTTCAAGGAGATTTTTTGAAAAATTCTGTCTGATGGCCAATAGGGATATAACATTTGTTCTTTTTACACTTAGTTTCCAATCTACTTAGCATTTTTCTTCATTTGGTTAGGTCTGACCCTGTTGTTTTTCCTTTGTAGAAAATTTTGAGAAGAGGAGGCATCCTACCCCGGATATGACCACAATTCTTGCCGCCACCTCTATCTCGGGTCACAAGGGTATGAAGCCCTCATTTGCTGGAGCAAAGCAGGTGAGAGATAAAATAGAGAGGGTTAGCAGGGAGGCTGGCAGTCAGGAGGAAATTCGACCTCCCTAAATAGATAAGGAGAAGAGGTTGGTCGTGGAGGAGCCCAAGAAAAAGTAGAGGTTCTCTACCACCGGAGTAGGCGGCTCCAACGACGTTCCTCCGCCTCGTTCTAGCTTCCCACCTGGGGAAAAGCTTATGGCAGTTTCAATTGTTACAGCCTCTCGGGTGCAGAAGATGCCATCTTTCGTGGAGCCCCAGAGGTAGGAACCTGCCAAGATGGTCAAGTGCACTAGTGACTCAACAACTTCTAAGGCCCCTTCGTGAAAATGGCTCGTCGTCAAGACTAAAAGCAAGGAGCTGGCTCCTGAAAGTCTGTCTTTACTTCATCTAGAGGTGTAAACTGGGATATCCACTTTTCATAAGTACTGGACGGAGAGGTGACAAGATTTCGTGGGGACCAGTGACGTTATGGACGTCTTTTCCATGATGGTGAGCCAAGTGGAGAGGGCCTTTGGTGTGGCCATAGAAGCTGATGCCCTCTTTAAATATCTTCAATAAAAAAATAGAGAATTTGCCAATAAAGCCTATCAAGCTGAGGAGGCTGCCCTCAAAGCCAAGGCTGAGATGGAGATGTTGACAAAGGAAAAGGCGGAAGAGTCTGTGAAGCTCACTTCTGCCTTAACAGAAATTGAGAATTTGAAGAAAGAAGTTCACCTATCCCAAAGAGAGGTGGCCTCCTTAAAAAAGCAAGTAGAAACCTTTGACGCCCATCAGAGGCTGACAGTTGAGGTTCTGGAGAAGAGCAATAAATAGAACTCCTTGTTGAAGGAGCAGGTGGGGGAGTTGAACTCCAAGGTAGCCGATTTGACTGAAGAAGTGGAAACTGCCAGGCAGGAGGTTCAGTCTGCTAGTAGTGATGCTGAGAAACGATTCCTCGTCAACTTCCACTTGACGGAGGCATACCAAAGCTTTGCTAAGTATTGGCGGAGGTATGCCAATACTAATATGATGGAGTGGTTGGAGTTCAACATTCAAGGCATCGACACTTCGGAGTTGAGGGCAGAATTTCTCGAGGAGGAGCCTAAACCTAAGACTCCAGTAGAGGGAAGCCAAGTGATTGAACTTGAAGATGATACAGCTAAACAAGCAACTGAAGAAGTGGCTCCTAATGCAATAGTTCCTTTTATGACTCCTCCCCCCTCTCCCACATGTTTAGAGTTTAGGTCTTCTTTTTATCTATTTTTTTTTGTAAGTGGCTTCGGCCCACCAAATGTAAATACTTTTATTTAATGAAGCTATTTTCTTAACTCCTTTGCATTTGTCAGTTCTGCCTTTTTACTACTTCTGCTGATTGTGTACTGACGTGTTTGTCACTATGGTTTGAACCTTTTAAACTTAAAGCAACAAGCAACATCAGACTAAGAACTACATTAGACTTATGATAACATCGAACTTACGCACAATAGAATCAAACTGAAGTTCTTCAACCACTTAAGACTTATAACAACAAATTCATGCACCATGGACTTCATCAATTAAACCCAAACTTGTAATTTGTCTAAGTTTTAAGAGGTCGTGCACCTTAACAAATTTTAGAACTTAAGCACATCAAACTTCAAAGTATGAAATCAAACTTATAACTTAGCATAAGTGTTAGGAGGTTGTGTACCTCAACAAATTTCAGAACTTAAGCACATCAAACTTCAAAGGATGAAATCAAACTTATAACTTAGTATAAGTGTTAGGAGGTTGTGTACCTCAACAAATTTCAAAGCTTAAACACATCAAAGTTTAAAGGATGAAATCAAACTTATAACTTAGTATAAGTGTTAGAAGGTCGTGTACCTCAACGAATTTCAGAACTTGAGCACCCCAAACTTCAAAGGCCGTCTCAAGTTTAAAAATTTGTTTTTCATTTTGCATAAGAACGGGCAGTTTTCTTTTCTTTTCTGTTCCAAGCATGTGGTTGAGTGGTTCGTCCACACTGAGGCTACCTCATGTCAGTTAAAGCTTTAACCTTTTCAGGGTTAGCCTCAATGTCCCTTTGATTGACTGTGTAGCCTAAAAATTTTCTAGAAGCGACTCCAAAAGCGCATTTCAAAGGATTGAGCTTCATTTGGTACTTTTTCATGATCTGAATGTTTCATTGAGGTTTTCAACATGATCCCCTGCCCTTAGACTTTTCACTAACATGTCGTCCACATAGACTTCCATGGTTTTCCCAATTCGATCAGCAAACATCTTGTTAACAAGCCTGTGGTAGGTGGCCCGGTGTTTTTCAACTCGAAAGGCATAACCTTGTAACAATAAAAACCCTTGTCCGTGATGAAGGAAGTGTGTTCCTTGTCTGCTGGGAACATGGGGATCAGATTGTATCCGGAATAAGCGTCTATGAAGCTTAAAAGCTCGTGTCCGACAATTAAATCCACAAGTTGGTCTATCCTAGAGAGTGGAAAACTGTTCTTAGGGAAAGCTTGGTTTAAGTTTGAGAAATCTACATAAACTCTCCACTTTCCATTGTGCTTCTTTACCAATACTGGGTTAGAGACCCACTTAGGATACATGACTCCCGGATGAATTTGTTATCAATCAGCTTCTTAACTTCATCTTTAAGGGCTTCATATCTCTCTAGGTTGAAAGCCCTTCTTTTTTGCATGTGTGTTGTGACTTTTGGGTCAATATACAGGTGATGGCAACTGATCCTGGGGTCTATGCCGACCATGTCTTCATGCTTCCAAGTAAAGACATCAAGATTTTCCAGTAATAAACTTTTTCAGCTCCTCCTTAGCTTTCATGGGCAGATTTTTTCCAACCTGCAATTGCTTGGAAGAATCCCATGGGTCTGCCAGAAAGCTTTCCAGTTCATCCATAGGTGCTGTTTGAGGCTCACAATCAATGATACGAGGATCTAGTTCCTCTAAACTAACCTCTTTCTCAGCAGCTCTCATTGCTTCAAGGATGGTAGGCTACTCGTATCTCTTCTTCAGAGGTGCATATAACTCTATAAGTGGCCCCTTCTTCAAAAGCGTCCTCCATTTCGACGTCTTCCTCTTGTTCAAGGTTTTCCCTTGTTCAAGGACGTCGTCCATATCAATATCTGTAGTGACCATATTGACGCTCTTCGGCTTGGATTTCTGTATGAAGTTTGAGTAACATTCCCTTGCGCTTCTTTGATGGCCTCGGACCGTTGCAATTCCATTCTCCATTGGACACTTCATGTACAAACATGAATGGATGTGGCAACCCAAAGTTCTTTCAAGGCTGGCCTTTCCAACACTCCATGGTAAGCAGAGCGGTTATCAACTACTAAAAATTTCATGAAGTGGTGAGTAGTCGTAGGTGCTTTCCCTATCTCTATTGCTTGAGAGATCTTCCCCCTTGGGATGATGTTATCTTCTGTGAAACCGTATAAGGGTGAACTCATTGGGGTTAGTTCATGGTCAATTTTCATTTTATCAAAAGTGGTTCCAAAAATGATGTTGACCGAGCTTCCATTATCCACTAATATTCTCTTCAGGTCATTACGGGCCACGACGGCCCTCACTACTAGGGCGTCACAGTGTGGGTAATGCACATTTCCTGCATCTTCTTGAGTAAATGTGATTCGTGGGATTATTCTTTGGACTGGGGTCCGGTTAACTATGAAACTTGTCATAGGAGGATCTTTTTCCTTTCTGGTGTAATTTCTTTATGAATTCCTAGACTCTCCTCTAACATAGAGGCCTCCAAAGATCGTATCAATTTCCTTGATGGCTCCTGACCATCAGTTGTAGGGGGCTTCGCCTTTGCCTTTGTATGTCTCTAGGCCTTTCGACATCGTCGTCCTTTCTCCTTAGAGGATCACTCGATTGGGGCACCTCGGCTCAGCATTCCTAAGTCGTTGGGTTTGCCTAGAAGGAATGTCTATTCGAGGGTGCCTGCATCTTCCTTGACTTGTGTTCTGAGGATGTCTTGCAATGTCCCAACAGTTCTTCATACGGTGATTATAGGAGTGATGATAGGTACAATAAATGGGCGCTTCATCCATATTTCTAAGTTCAGCACCTCGTCCTCTCCTTCTTCCTCTTTGAGGGTACCTTGGATAAGGTTGGCCTTGATGTATTTTTGCACCAGGGTTCACTTCTCCATGAGCTAAAGTGGGCACTGCATCGAGCGTCGCGGCAACCAGTATTTGTCCATGATTGATAGGGGTCTAGTGATCCATCAAATGAGAGGTATGGCCTTTTTCTCTTTGCATTTATGGAGGGGAGCCCTTGACTGGCCCTGTTCCTATGATCTCTCAATTCTTCATAGAGGATTTTGCACCTTATCATTTCGAGAAGGGAAGCATACGAGTAGGATCCTTATTTTGTACATCCATCCAAAAGAGAGAATTCATGTCCAAACCTCCCCTCAGGGTAGTAAGAGTTTTCCTATCCATTACTTGCACACAGTAGGTCATTTCGTCAATGAAACGAGATAAGAAACTTTCTGAAAACTCGCCCTGCTATTGCCACATATCTTGTAGGCGTTGAATTGGTCTTTCGTCTTCCTTACTGGTATCAAATCGTTTTAGGAACATTCTTTTGAAGTCTGGCCAGCTTCAGATGCTTCTTTTTGGCAACTTGGTATACATGATTTCGGCCGCTCCACTCAGAGTCAATTGGAAGGCTCTATATTTCATGGTTGCGGTGGCTCCTTTCAGATTCATGTGGGTTTTGAAGCTGTTGAGATATTTCGTGGGGTCTTCTCTCCAATCATACTTTGGAATTTTAGATAGTGTAAAGTGGTTTAGCATAGGGGCATTCCTAATGGCTTGAGAAAATGGTGAATGTTCATCGTCGTCATCGAGATCATAGGACTTCTGGGGCTCATTAAAGCCTTCATCCTCCATATGTTGAGCTTGCGGGAAGGAAGGGGAAGGTTTGACTTCACTTCTGGCCAGTTCCCTCCTTTCACGTCTATTTCTAAGGGGAAGAATTTGAGGTTCTTCATAGCGAGCTGGTTATTCTTGTCTTCCAGGCCGAGGAGGCTCCTATTGCCTATTTCTAGGTGCAGGAGGGGGTCGAGCCTACCTATTTCTAGGCAACTCAAGGCTCAGCCTATCAAAGATACTTGTTGACCTTTGAGATAGGTCTTCTGGCTCATAATTTGGAGGAAAATTGAATGGGTCTTCACGAGGTCGTTCTGAAGCATAGTTAGTTGAGGTGTCAACCCCAACCTCCCTCTCTTGGGGGGCTTTCATCCTGTTCTGGTAGTATCCTGTCATTTGGCTTTGAACTTCATCCTCCTCTTGGTAGTACTGTGGTGGATCTTGGAATGTGTTTCCAGGGGCTGCGTATGGAGGAACTGGGTATCCTCCTCGCCCCTGAATGCTCATTAGTAACTCATACATAGCCATGTTCTTCTGAGTTATATTTCTCATGTTAGCAACCATTGTGGCGACTTCTCTAGTAAATCTAGCTGCTATCCTACCCCCACCCCTTGACCCAGGATATCTATGTTGTTGGTGAGGCCTTGGGCGAGTAACTGGGAAAGCCCGTGAGGGTTTCCCTTCTTCAGGGTGTTCCCTCGTCCTTCGATGTACGTTTTCTTCACTATTTGAACTCATATCGACAAACGCTTCTCTTGACCAAGTGTTCCTTCTTCAAGGATCAAATGCGCATAAGATTCACACGGTCATGCCTTAGGCTTCCCAACGGTTCTTTCTTCAAGAACACTCATTTTTCAAGGTTTAAGAAATTTCTTCCAAGGTTTTTCTTACCGGTTTTTTCCCACGGGACTTTCGCGGTTAAACGTATGGTTTCCCACAGACAACGCCAATCGTTGACCCCAAAAAATGAGCCAACAGATGTCGGTCCCACTCTCGTCATGTCGAACTAATTCCGGTGCGTTTCTACAGGAGAAATGCTTCACGACCAGAGACAAAGATGTTCGAGCTCTGGCGGGTGAAATAGAGGTGATCACGCTAACAGTAATTACCAAACGAGAACAAAACTATTAACCAAAGATCTTGATAGAATATCTGGAAGGATAGAAAACAGAAGAATATTTTAGATTATAAAATCATCGACCTATACAATTTTTTTACTAAGTGTATGATGTAAAATGGAAATACAATCGTTTGTAAGAAAATTGCGTCATATTTCTTCTTGATTCCATATTTGAGAGTTCAAGACACGAGAAGATAATAATTCTTAACTCAAATTGGATCAAAATCACGTTGCCTCATCTCCTAAGTTGAGGCATCACATCATTGTCTTTTCATACAATCAATACATTGATAAGGTATTAGTTGCCCTGCACAATATGCTGACACCCTGACATCTTTTATTACAAGTGTTACATCAATCATTTCTAAAAGATATTCAAATATCTCGCAAGAGACAACATCTTCTTATAAGGTTCGGATGAACTGAGAGCCTCGGAATCGATCCTTTGAGTAGAGAGCTTCAGCTACTTCTTCGTTCCTTTAAGCAGCGTTTCATCCCAGGTGCAGAGCTTCGTTGGGTGAGGCAGTACCTCGGTAATC
>CAIGRT010003974.1:0-17865 GCA_903798405.1 Fraxinus platypoda
TTATATTTTTTAGATTTCCCGAGATTTTTTTCCAAGCATTGCTTGATGTGCCTCCTAGAGTCCTCAGCTCCTGCTTGGCAGGGATTAAAATCAGATTTTTAATAGATTTTGATAGAAGTTGATGAAACATGTGGTTATAAAGTTGTGAGACCCATAAAATATGTTGTTGAAATGAATGATTGATTTTGACTTACATTAAAATCTAAATTTTAATCAGTGCCAATTAGGGGCTTATTAAGTGGTGACCTAATTGTGTTTTGGTTGTGATATGTAGTTTGCGTGAAGGACTACATCCTGACCTCGTGCTTTTTGAATGATCCCTCTGGGAATACTTCCCTGGGATTTGACCTAATATAAAGCATGGTTCAAGCTATTCAGTGACATGCAGAAAATGCCAACACTTCAAAAAAAAAAAAAAAATCTAATACGATCTCCATCATTAAGTTGTACCGTTTACTAAATAAAAGGTGTCTATTGGATTCAAGTCTTTAGATGAATCATGAATGCATATGTATATATTTGATTTTCTATAATTACAATGACGTACAAGTATTAATCGTCCTAACAATTCCTTCAAGTTCGTAAATTTCAGTCTATATGTTAATCTGTTTGGACATTTTACTGGTAAAATTGTGAAAATGTTATTTAGTTATGTGCTTATATTTTTATTCCTTTAATTTGATAGGTTATTGCTGCACTTACTTATCAAATAATTCCGGCTGACACGCAGTATGCAGAGATTCCTATTGCTGCTGTTAGTTCAATCTACCAACAGAAGGTTGTTTTAAATCCTGCTTGTTTTAACAGAATTTTGCAAGAAGTATTTTTGTGTCTGCTGGTATATAATACAACTCTGCCTGATTGTTTCCAATTGTAGATTTAGTGCCGATTGAAATGTTGCAACTTCAATCTTTCTTTTGTGGGTATTGACGAGATCTCAGAATACACCTTAGACGGAGTGATGAATTGTATGAGATTGTTTCTTTGTTAGGGCTTTGTTTTCAAATTCCTTTAAAATTGAAATCTCCACTAGGATAACTTTCCATTATCCACAATTTTCTCTCTGCTAAATGTTGAACTACTTGACCTAAATGCTTAAGCCGCTAGAGAGACGCCACACGTATTTATTGTCTTCAACATGCTCCTTTCGTGTCCGGGTTCATTGTTTCCCATTAAAGCCTTGCACGTGTGCAATTTTTTTAATAAATTGGTGGCGGTGGGACTTGAACTTAGGACTTTTATCTGCTTTTGACACTACGTTGAACATCTTGATTTAAAAAGCTTAAATTGTTAGAGAGGGACTACTTGTATTCATTTGAATATAGTCTTCAATACTTAAATCCTTTAAATATTCCGTTTGAATTCTTTTTAAACAAAAATCTTATTCAACTGTTGTATCATTGACACAATTTGAGGAACTTGCAGGGGATTGGTCATTTGTTATACACAGAATTGAGAAAGAGACTGCAGAGTGTAGGCATTCACTCTGTATTCTGTTGGGGAGACGAAGAGTCCAAAGGATTTTGGCTAAAACAGGTATGTATTCACTGGTGCTTGCTTGAAATTGGTTCCAGAACTGTTGTTGACTCAATACCTAGATTTAGTTTCCCTAACGTACACAAATGTCCCTATCAGTAATACCTTTCTGGAGTAATTTTTGCTCATTTTATAATAGAATTAAGATCGTGTGTGATTTTTTCCTAGTTTTATCATTTGTTTCCTTATAATTTGTTGTATAATCTGGCTTCTTCCATGCAATAGATAGATAGGTACACTGCACAGGCACGTTGGAGTTGGGGAAGGGGGTTGGGTGGGGATATCAACAAGAAGTTTAGTTGACATCTATATACAATTTATCAAGTGGCTGGTACACATTAGCACTAGGGTTAGTTTTTTGATCGATGAATTAGTAGTCATGCTTCCCATATTATCGTCCCAGCACCATTGCATTTTATTCACCAAATGGAGTGGAGAAAAAGGATTCATATGGCTATCCCAAATTTTATTGGGAATAGGGTTACCTTGTAGTTATTGTTGTTGTTTGCAATTGCACTATTGTATTTTATTATCGGCATTACATTTTTGTGAAGTTGAAAAAAAAAAATTGCAGGGTTTTGTAGCAATTGGTGAGGTAGACACAAAAGGTAAAGCTCTCAGACTCCCTATTAAAGCGGATATTCGAAGAGCATTGTGCTTTCCTGGCGGTTCAACTCTCATGGTTACTCATCTTAGCAAGGATAGTTCACCTAACTCTTCAGAGTATCCAAGGCTGTCAATCCCGATAAATCTTCCTGGGGAATATTGCCCACCCACAATTGTTGAAAACCAAAAGCCAAGAAGTATTGAAGAAAGCCATAACTATCCCAATGAAGTAAATAGGAGAGAATATTCTCAGATTGGGAAATTGGTCACTGAGAGGTTTTCTATGGACGGTATGTGAAATATGTGTACAAGAATATATTTGCACTTGTATGTTCTTGCTGTTTCATCACGTCGAAATGCACAAACAGTTGTTTGAGCATAAATGAGGGAGTGAGATCTTTTACTTTTTTCTCTTAGTTAAATTACTTTGCTACCACTAAAACCCAAAGGAAAGAAACTACATCTAAGTAAACTGGCTGGCTAAAGATAGAGGCTCGGCAGTCTGTCATCCTGGAGATGGTAAGTTCTGTGATCTGTTGGGATAGATTCTGCCAAATAACGTATACCAATGAAAGGGATGATTATGTAAATTGATTTATTTCTAGCCTAAAACATCAGTAGTTATTTAAAAGTCAAGCGCTAAGGCTATTTATTTCATTGTAGATGCAAATACTAATTGTACGATGCCGTTGTTAAAACATTTGTTCTTTCTGAATTGGTTCTGTTTTTATATTTTGTGATCTGTTATAGGTTGCAAAAATGCAGATCTCGTGCCAACAGTGGGCCACCATAGTACTTGTAATGGTTCTGGACTAATTAAAAGTGGAAGTGAAGCTGGTTTGGAGCAATGCTCTTGCTCGGAGCTGGGAACCAAGAAAAGATTATGGGAAGCCTCGTATACCTCACTGAAGTCAAAAAAAGTCAAGGGTGCTCATGTAATTGATTGTCAGTTGGGTTCTGATGATTCTGTTTCAGGCAGGGATGGAAGAAATGATCGTTGTTTTAATAATAATAGTTACTCGGCAATTTCCGGAGGCAAATTCTCCACCGACGTTTTTCCGAACAATATTTTGACTAATAGCTGTTTTGAAGAGAATAAAGATGGCAAAGCTTGTAATGTCACTATTGAAGATTGTGGTGCACTCGAGGTCCCGTTTAGTATACATTCATTTAGAATTATGCTGATGAATATTGCTGACGATAACAAGAAGTCAAATCTGACAAAGGTATTGCTAATTTTGTACTTGTCAATCTCAAACCGATCTTCTGGAGATATCCACATTTCACCAAATCCATTACCATCAGCATGGTTCTTTATTTATGTCAAGATCATAGCAAATAATTGATTGATAGCTGGGATGAATCAGATATTTCGATTTCTTGATCCTGTCCGCGAACTTGAAAATACCATGTTTTCTGATATGTTTTGTACAGTTTGTAACATATCATGATTTGGAAGATAAGGGAAACACTGCAAATACCTTTTGATGCACACCTTTTGTTCTGCTGTTTTTCATAACAAAAAGTAAAAAAATACATCTGGTTCGAAGCTTCTCCGGCAATCATTTTAACCTGAATTGACTTTACATCAAAATATTCTTACAATAGTTCTCTTTTTTTCTTTTTGTTTTTCGTTAATAGAAAATTTTTGTTACTGGTGTAGATAATCGGAGACCTTGGTGGATTTGTTACTTCTGATGGAAGTGTGAGCACTCATGTTATCACTGGAAAAGTGAGAAAAACTTTAAATTTCTGCACCGCTCTCTGTTCAGGGTCAGTTTTTCTCTTTTTTTTTACTATTCCTTTCTAAGTGAAAAGTAATCAATTTTATTTTCCAATTTTCATGATATATTTTAAATATGTGGGAATATGTCATACAGAGCTTGGATTATCTCACCAAGTTGGTTAAAAGAAAGTTTCCGAAAAGGCAGATTTGCTGGTGAGTAGCATGTGCTGCTTTTCGTATATACTTAAATAGTCTAATGACGTTAATGTGTAATGGAATTTCACTTCTTGCTCTACAGATGAAATGCCCTTCACTTTAAAAGATGAAGAATACGAGACCAAGTACAGAACAGAGCTCAAATGTGCAGTTCTTAGAGCTAAAGCACGTCCCCGGGCATTGCTTAAAGGTCTTGATGTATGTCTTGCAACTCATGTGCAACCCCCATTCGCTACGCTGTCGGCCATTGTTAAGTCTGCTGGAGGAAATGTAAGTCATCTCAATTCTCAAAGGTTTTTCTATAACGTAGATAGATGGAATACGACTAGACAATATTAAAAAAGAATTGTCCAGTCTTGTTGAGTGTTGTACATCATGTCCTTAACAGTTTCTTTTTGCATCATCTAGAAAGACTCGATTCGATCTGATTTATTTTTGTGATGGCGAGAAAACAGGTTATTAGAAGAGTGGACAAGGTGAATGAAGCAACAAAAACTATCTTTATAGCAAGTGAAGAGGACATGGAGGAAGCTCTATTGGCTATAAAGAAAGGGATTTGGACATTTAGCAGTGAGTGGCTTATGAACTGTATTATGAGGCAAGAACTTGATTTGGAGGCCCCTCAATTTGCAGAATCCCTTTAATTTCTTTGGAAATATGTAAATGCATTTCAGGAATGTGAATATTGGAAAAAATTTCGTTTTGGTAGTTTAAAATATTTGTAGACGGGGATGTTATGAAATGATACGAATGAATTGCTCGCTTAATATATATATATAGTCGTTT
Organism: Fraxinus platypoda; assembly: GCA_903798405.1. Taxonomy (NCBI): domain Eukaryota; kingdom Viridiplantae; phylum Streptophyta; class Magnoliopsida; order Lamiales; family Oleaceae; genus Fraxinus; species Fraxinus platypoda. The sequence continues at coordinate 4,871 of CAIGRT010003974.1, forward strand.
TGGCCACTTTTACATCTGAAATGTCGATTACACCCTTGTTTTTTGTTGATAAATTGTACATGTTATTTGGAGGGTGCACAACTTTTAAGGTAAATTTTAAAAGCATCCGAAAACAAAATATTTTGCGAGGCTTGTTGGTACGTTGAACTGTACATTTATACCAACAGACTTGTTCTCTTGTCCGTGGTGGGCAGGAGAACAATTTTCTCACCGTGGTGTGGTGATGGTGCATTTATTGTTTTTTTTATTGTATATATTTGCTTTTTCTCCGTGCACCTTGCCCAACCACTTTTGTTCTTTTTACCCACCCACTATCTACACTTGCCCCCTTAATCACATATAAATGATTTTTCTAATTTTTATGTCAAATTTCGATATCATTACGGAATGACAAACGAAGTTGAAACATTATATTTTAAGTATTATTTCAAAGTGTTCAAGGTTTAATTTTCCACAACCTTAACAGTTTGCAAAACAATCAACCTTAGCAAAAGTTACGATGCGTCAAAGTAGGGCATTTTAAACTAATATTTTGAGAATTTCATTAACATGCTAACTTTAAAAATTCGTTGAAGATTGTACACTAGTTGAATTCATAAATTGTCTACATCATCTTGAAGCTCGTTTTGAAAAGTATTATTGTAAACTTATCGAAGAGTTCAAACGGACATTGTTTGGACATCGAAAATAACTAAACGAGCGTCTCAAAGAGAGATGCCTAACTTGTCTTTTCTTTAATTTTTTTCAATTATTTCATTAACATTTAATAGTTCTGCTTGACAAAATTTTTAATATAATTTATATTATTTTATTAGAATATTTTTACATGGGTATGACATAAAAAAAAATTCAGATAATTATACAAAATATAATAAATTAACATGAAATAAGGTTCAAGTTTTTTTTTCTTTTTAATCCACATTTCTATTTATTTGTTCTAATAAGAAAAAATAATTCAAATTTGAACCTTATTTAATGTTAACTTATTATATTTTGTGTAATGATCTGAAATTTTTTAACGTCATAGCCATATAAAAATATTCTAATAAGATAATATAAATTATAAAAAAAAATTATCGCGCAAAAATAATAAACATTAATGAAATAATTGGAAAAAAAAAAAGACGAGTTAGGTGACTCTTTTTGAGACGCTCGTTTAATTATTTTTGATGTTCGTTTGGACTATTTGATGTTTACGATAAAGTTCTCGAAAGGAGCTTCAAGGTAATGTAGGCGATTTGTGGACTGACTAGCGTACAATCATCAACGAATTTTTAAAGTTAGCATGTTATCAAAATTTTCGAAATACTAATTTGAAACGTTCTACTTTGACGCATCGTAACTTTTGTTAAGATTGACCTTTTTGCGCGCCGTTAAAGATGCGAGAAACTAGATCATGAACATTTTGAAATATTATTAAAAATATAATATTTTGACTTCATTTGACATCTCGTAATGATATCAAAATTGATGTAAAAATTAAGAAAATAATTTATGTGATAAATGGGCAGGTGTAGAGTGAGTGGGTAAAAAGAGCAAAGGTGGTGGGGTCGGGTGTACGGAGGAACAGTAAAAATAAATAAATGATCAGCTGACAGGGCATCGCCACGTTAGTGGTGGGAAGATCGAACTCCCTTATTTCAACTCGAGAATTTCTATTTCCTTTTCTAGATTTTAAGATATCACTGACTCCTCCTTATCATCACACAACTATCAACAATCTATGATTGTTCATTACTAGCATCATTTGCTAGTAAAACTAGAGGAATACTGAAGGAGGAGATTGGCTCAGTGGAGATAGTTTGAACTTCAATTTTCAAAAATTGGCATTAGATAGCATTATTCCAATTTTTAACACATGTGTGTGCATTTTGTTGTTGAAGCATGTATATGTGTTCAACGAAATGAGTTGACCGCATTGTTACGTGCATTCCCCTTATTCGAGGTGTTTCGAAAACGCACCGAACATATGCAAAGCATATGTTGCATTTTAGAATCCGCATATACATGCATGTTAGAACACTTGGTGAAATTATACTGCTGCATAAAATTGTTTAGCGGATCATTCAACTGTGCTACGAAATAAACCCCATCTTAAAAGTTTTTAAGATTTGCATAAAAATTCGTGCACATACCAAGGAATGATATGTTTTTGTTGGAAAATTAAACATTGAGGACATATTGATAGTTTTATTTACAAGTGACTTTTTTACTAATTTTCACAAAAAAATTAAAATAATAATAATAATAATCATCTTTCCTTTATTTAAAATATCAAGGGATAAAAGTTTTATAGATGGGGGAGTTTTAAATGATTTATAAATTTATAAATCGAACTCGAAAATGATTTTTTACATTTAATCTTTTCTTATACAAATTTTTTAAAAGAAAAATCTTTTAACATAATATATAATTTAATATATAGGGTGTGAATTGTTATTTCAATTTGCGGATATCAGTCTGTTTAACTATTTAAGGCTTGTTTGTTCCACATTTTTGCTCAATTTGTAGAAAAAAATGCACTGTTGCCAATCAAATCAGCCATCATCTTTGACTTTTTTATCTCACACAAATTCAAATTCTTTGAAAATAACGGTCAGAATTTTTATATGTTTGGCCAAATAATTTGAGCCAAACATAGGCTTATAATGTCACATTTGTACGTTTTTCAACAAAGGGTGTTCTTTATAACCATTATACGAAATATAGTATGTAAAATGAAAATTTAAAAAACACCGTATGTAAAAGTATAATTATACTGTATATATACAGATTGAATTCTATACATTCTCAAATTGAAAAAAAAAATAAAAAAAATCAACGAGTGACGTGCATTAATCTTCCCTTCTCATATTTGCCAGTAAGAAGATGGAGAAGCAAAGTTTCTTGTTCTCAAAATTAGCACTCTTTATTAGAAAGGATATTGAGCCTAACTCAACCTAATAATACCGACTTGTTAAGGAATGATTGCCATCATCTTATTAATTGGATCGTGTAAATATCACCAGCCAATATGAGACTCTAATACGCCCCCGTGGACCAAGCCAAACAACTGTGAACAAATCGATATTGGGTGGCCCCCAACATTGCATAAATTGGGCCTAGCTCTGCTACCATGAAACATTGCAAAATTGGGTCTGCTCTATTATCATATTGAAAAGATATTGAGCATAACTCAACCTAACAAAACAGGCTTGTTAGATGAGGATTGCCCTCACCTTATTAAGTGGATCGTGTAAATATCACAAGCCAATGTGAGACTCTAATACTCTTAAAACCAAAAAATCAAACGTGCATGAGAAAAGAGTCTTCGATCTTAGTTCTACAGTTAAAAACATTACAAATCCACGAGAATTTACATTTCGTAGTACAATAAAGAAAATGCAGTACAGATTCTCACATCCACCTAGTTGCTACCTACGTTTAAAGAACTCATCATATCCATACAAGTCCTTCCATTCTCAACGAGTCCATAAGAAATGATCCCATTTTTTTTATTGGGTTTAGGTAGAGACCAAAGATCTTGAGTGAACGATCCGGCAGGACAACTCAATAGATAAAAAAGTATCGTTAATTTCTTCATGCTCGTTCCAAGTTCGACATACCATTTGGACAAATGTGCTATACCATAATCACTATGCTCGAAGGATTGCTTCCCTCTTTTTCTCTTGCAACCGCATTGACGTGCTGCCAACATCGAGTGTGCAGAAATAAGAATGTACGTCTATAGGGATCTTACCCGCTGATATTGAGCTGGGAACTAATATTCCTCAAAGCAAAGTACAACCACTTGCACGTGTGAGGTGGGCAGATTGGGGGTTGGTCCTTGTAGATTCGGCACACTCTACGATACACGAGGCTGCGTGAAACGAATCTTCATAACCATTCAATCAATACTCTTCAAAAGCTGCAATGCTAATATCAAATCAAAAGTTCGATCTCGAAGCCTTCAAACGTTTTGAGATTTTAAAAAAAAAAATCCATAATGTGGTTTGTTAAAAAGAAGCAGTTCAATCACCTTGTAACCGAGATATATTTGTTCATCTTTCGCAACTGCACGGTAGTCTTGTTTAATCAATATCCATTGTCTTTTCTTTCTCGTTGTCTTTGCTTGACCACAGCTTGATTGTACGATCGTGTGAAACAGTTGCAACACAATGTCCATCTGCAACAAATGATGTACAACATCAAATTACATAAAACCTTTCAAACTTTGAACTTCAAAATTGACAAGACAGCGAACTATGCTTACTCAGCACTAGCAGAACCATGATTAAGGGAAAAAGCAAGAGTCAAGAAAATGCAATGATGTCCAACTTTATTTCATCAATATCAAGTGGAATGCAAGAACTCTGTTAATCTATTTGGGCAAACTTTTTGAAGTCCTCAACTAATCACGGTCCTTATCTTGTCCCAAGATCCTGAAAGATACATTTAATAACACTATCTGGCATATTTCTTAGTTTTAAACTCATCCAACTTCGCTAATCCCTTCAAATGTCATAACACATAGCGATTAAACCATAACTACTAGAAAGATTTGACAAGGTTCAAAAGTCTCAGTAGCTTTGTAGATCAAGCCAAAATGATACCAGACTATGTGGCAATGATCAATACCCAAGCCAGTAAAATACGGGAGGTAAGCATTTATAACTTTGTGGACAAAGCAAGATTACAAGATAGAGCGCCATCTGCGCCAAGCACCTAAAAGGACACAACAGTCCTAGAACTGAGTTCCTCTCACCCTCCACGTAAAAGAAGGGGGAAAAAAAAAAGAAAAATGAATATACATTTTGTATTCTACCAATCTCATTGCAGAACATAAGAATAGCTCATGGAAAGGAAACAGATAATAACAATTTTAAAATAAAAATTCTAAATTAGATTTAAGGCTGGAGAAACTCACCTCCAACAACATCAAGTGATGTAACCTTTGATTCATGACCAGATAGTGTCTTTACAGGCTTAAAATCTCTAGATGACCACATCTGAGATAGAAAGTTAGGAATAAGGGAAATGTGTAGAAATATCAGTTCAACAAATATAAAACACAATGAGAGTGGAGAACAGGAGAAGCATAGATATAGAAGATGGGTACCTTAGCTGTCATATCATATGAAGAAGTAACCAAAATGTATCCTTCTTGAGGCTCAAATTTGACCTGAGATATAAGGTTAGAGTGAGCAGGTATTACGTATATAGATTTTCTCTTCCTCAAATCCCATATGCGGCAAGTATTGTCTTCACCACCAGTAGCCAAATGATAGCCATTGGGAGAAAAACTGACACCAAGTACCTGAAAGGAAAGTAATACGAGATTCATCATTTGTACTCCAACAACCTAATCATCAATTCCATCCTCAATCCCTCTTTCACTGCAGAAAGTATAATAACAAAGCTGGAAAGCAAAGACGGAATAGTTTCACAACACACAGTCTTACCGGTTTAACATGGCCTTCCAGGGAAAGAATACTTCTTCCAGACCTCAGGTCCCACACACGAGCAAGAGAGTCAAGTCCACAGGATGCTGCTAAAGAGCCATCACGGTGAAAAGATAATCCATATACACTCCTGCTGTGACCTTCTTGGAGAAGCAACTCTTCACCAGCCTCTACATCCCATAATCTCCCAAGTCTTGTCAAAGTTAGCTGTGCCCAAGTATTTTCCTGACGGATGGAAGGCAGTGAGAGCAAGACGATCCAAATGTCCCTCAAATGTTATCTGAGCAGACCCTTCTGTGTTCCATAATCTTGCAGTTCGGTCAGCAGATGCAGTAGCCAAATGGTAGCCTGTGGGAGAGAATACAACATCTGCAGCTCGCTCAGTATGGGCCTTTAATGTGGAAACCTTCTTTACTTCAGGCACGCTCCATAACATTGCAACTCCACTAAGAGCACTAGAAACAGGAGTAAAAAATAAGCAACTGCGGAGTAACTCTTCGTACATGATTATCATATCTCAAATGAACTCATAAAAGTCAGCAGTGGCTAAAGGCTTGTGGTCGATATAGCAAACACTGCATGTGTATAACGAGGATGTCTTCACAAGTCAAACACAACAATGATGGAAAAGAGAGAGCAGTTAGCACACTCCACAAAATTATACTACCAGTGCAAAACCTTAAGATGCCCATAATATCAGCACATACAAAGCACTTTAACTGCATGACGGCTAACCATATGACGTGCATTTCAATGCAAATTTTGAGACCTATGGACTAGTACAACTGACTAAATCATGCGCATAGAAAAACACACACATGGTGGTGGGGAGTGCGGGAGGGAAAGAGAGAGAGATTACCAAGTTGCAAGCATCTTCGCATCGTGCGAAAATGAACATCCAGAGAGAGGCCGATCATCACCAATCTCATTGCAGTCTAGGACCAACTTGCTGCTTGCTTCAGAGACCAATCCATCTCTGCATCCAAATCCTCATCTGGATCATCCTGTTTCCTTCTTGCTTGATGGAGCCATAAAGCTGACTTTTCAATGGAATATTTTGCAATCTCTTTGCGGGCCTCTAAAAGTGCTAGGGACCCATCTGTGTAATATGGGATATCTTCTTCCATCCCGTTTGGTACAGAAGCAGCTGCTGCTTCTTCATCCTCATGAGCTTTCATCAGCCTTTCCAACTGGCCCCCTGTGTCAAGCTTTGCCATGAGCATCCGCAAACGATCCCGTCTCTCCATCTCCCTTCCTCATAAAAAAGAGTTCACCAAGCAATCGGAGACGAGCTCGAACAGCTCCGTCATTGGTGGGAACTGCCAAAGCAGCTGCACGTCGCTTCATCATAAGTTCCTGCATTGCTTTCTCCTGCCTTTCTCTAACCAGTCTGCTCTCTTCTGAGATCTCGTATTCGTGAGATTCACTAGCAGTGGCAGCACCTGATCCTGTCTCATATTGGTCCGAATCAGAATCACTAGTTCTCGGGTCTCCATTCTGTGCCAAAGTTGGCCTGACAACAGGAGGGCGAACATGGAGTGTTGCCAGTGGCCGAGGTACTGGAAGAGGAACAGCAGGCAATGGACCGATAGGAGCCACAGCTGGGGTTGTTATAAGCGGTACAATTATGGGTTGAACTACTTGAATGGGTATTGTATCAATAGCTGGAACCACAGTTTGATCATCAGCCCCTACAGTGGAAGAATCAGCAATTGAAGCAAAGACTGTATTTTCCTCGTCCACGTCCATAATTCCTGAATAACAAGAGCCCAAAAGAGTAAATACCATTTCTTGGTGAACGTATAGGAATTCATATATACACACAACAGAAACTCAAAGATACCAACAAAAAATGACAATCATATGAAAAAAAAAAAAAAAAAAACACTTCCAAGCTAAATGACAACCTGTTTTTCATTCTCCTGCATGTGAAATTGTGAATGTGATAATAATTTTTCAATTTTCAAATCAGATAAGTAATTATCTAGTTAACTTGGTCACAGATTTAATAAAATCAATGAAGCTAACATATTACAGTACTGAATTCAACAAAAAATAAAAAATAAAAAAATTAGAGTAAATAGGAACACTACGAAAATCTGTATTTAACCAATAACAATAAGAAAAACAAAATAGACTCAACATGTTGAATGAATTAACAAAAAGTTCAGCAAGCAAAGAACATAAATTTTAGGATTCCAATAGAAAGAAAACAACTTTTCAAATCTGTTTCCAAGAAATATCGCTGCCCGTCATCCATATAATTGGTAAAACCTCAATTACTAATTTTTTCATAAATCATAACTAAATCTGTGAAATGCCAAAATTACTAATATTTTCATAAATCAAAATTAACGTTCTATACTAACTAATTACATCACAAAATGAAACTGATAATTATTCAAACTACGTGCTCAGTCAATACTTAACATATATACCTAAATTCATATGAATGTACGTATATATCTACACATGCAAAGAGTAGAGATTGAGATACGTACTTCGGGTTTGGGGAAAGAGCAATTGAATTATATAAATTCCCAATTTGTATAAAACAGGGCTATGTGCCTTTAGTTGGCCCATATTTTTATTATAACCTTACATTCGAGCTCCATTCTTCCAAAAACTATATTTTTTAAAAAAATAAAATTATTTTCAGTCACACTTCTTCCATGAAATAATTCTATTTTTCATCTTTCTTAACTATAGATTCTAAAAAAATCACCATTCCAAAATATACTTTCCTCCAAAAATGGGGCTCAAATTTTTGGGGCTCAAATTTAAAGAGAATAATTGATTTTTTTTTAAAATGAAATTGTAAAGTAATGAAATGATATCGCCCAGATTTAATGAATTGATTGAGAAACTTGATGATTTAGAAATCAGGCCATATAAGTATATATTGCATTAAAATTCAATAATGAATATATAAAAATAAATCTTTCGAGATCATGTCCGAAGTCTACTTAATATGTGTATTCGGCATATTCATTCTAAATCGTTTTGGCAAGGGTGATGTGTATAGTTACTATCCAGTTCACTTGATCCCCTATATCATCGTGGTCAAATCTTGAACAGAAAAAGTATTATTCATGGTCAAATCTATATTGGCCGTGCAATTATCCCAACCTATGCAATTCATATCGCTTCGAATTTTGTATTTCACTTTGCCCTTACTTATAATCTCACTATCTTGGTTAACTAGTAGAGAGATGTCTCTCTCGATCGATGATATTTAAAAATCCCCTAGTAAATTAGTCACCAAGTCCTTCATTGCATCCTAAAAGTCAAGTACCATTTTACTCCGTGGCTCTTAAAATGATTGATGGTACCCCACTCAATAGAAACTTTATCCCAAGTGCCAAACAACCCCCATTCAAATAAATCGACCCCAAGAACGATCTCTTCCTCGACCCCGTTGACTGAATATTGTTGTATCCAGACGGAAGAGTCGTGTTTATAATCTTGTGTTTGAGAAAAGGACATATTTCGAACATTCCATTGCTGACATCAATATATTCTATTACATCGAACACGAAAATATTCTATTACTGCCTGAGATGGAAATATTGTATATAGACAGATAAAACGGTACCGACTTGTAATACAATCTCCCTCAATACGAGAAAATTATCTTCTAAATTTTGCAGGAAACTACATGACAGAACATGCTCCAAAGTAACTCTCAATATATACAGCAGACTTCGCTGAGTTTAGTACCGTAAACGCTACTTAAAGATGCATAATAAATGAAATGAAATAAATCAAAACTACTTTACATTCAAGAAAAGGGGCGGTTCAATCGAGACTCCATGTCTGCCCAGCTGTTATATATATATTCACCGAATTCCACTATCTTCACTTTTTTTTTTTCCTGTGAAGCTGAATGTTGCTCTCAAAACTGGTTATCTTCTTCGACCTCTGTCCTTCCACCATAGGTGATTTTTATGGTGCTCACTGCTTTGGAATCTTGGAGTTCTGTATCTCGATAAGTATCGACCAGCATCATCAACTCTCCCCATATTGTTGTTGTCCCATGATCCCTGAACGTTGTCTGCTTTCTTGTCTTCGAAATTCTTGGGTTTAATGGGTTTCACAGGTTTCACTTCGTGATTTTCATGACCATTCCAATGATTCCAACCCCAGTTATTATTCCAATTACCTTCCCACGGCATATGTCCAATAGCTCCACCGACATCACTAACGTGCCATGTATTATTGAGATAATCAGCGCATACATTTGCAGTCCCATCCCAGTCATGCAGCCCTAAAATACCATGATTGGCAGGAGATTCATTAGCAGGTATTTTAAAATTCTCTTCATTGTCACCCCAGCCAGTTGATAAGAATGCTTGGTTTGCAAGGAAAGAATCACCAAAAATTACGACTGTCTCGTCGTTTTCACCTGCCTTAGGAATTTCGGGATTGCATTCAAGCTCCAATTGCACCTCGGGATCAATTTCTGAACTCCAATTTATTTCATCAATGTAAAGATCTGGATCAGGTAATGATGCATCACAGGGGAGGCCCTGACTTTTTGCCCAGAATCGTTTCTTGGCATTACTAAATGCCTCTTCCCCTGCGGAGTCATTCCATTCGAGCACATTATTGTATAGATGAATGAATTTCTTCATGTGCAAAAAGGTTTCCCAATCTAGTGAACCAATCACTTTGCAGAATTCTTTCTCCCATGAAGGCACTCTTGGCTGCCAACTACCTGCAGGTAGTGTAACTCAAGTCGCTTGCTATAAGGAAAGCCATGTAAAGCATATGAATTTCAGATATGAAAAGAGAAAGAAAGACCAACTTCACACATAAATGCATGAAAATGGAAGTTTCTTTTATTTAATTTTTCCTACTAAGTAAGAAATTGATAAAGATATATTCGAAGCATGAATAGACAACAATGGAATAGCAAAATAGAGCTAGCAAATGCATTCAAGGAAAATAACACCAACGACAAATAGAGCTCGTCATTACATGCAAATGTAGAGGTATCGATTCGAGTATTACAAACATTAGAGTATGATTTATCTTCACCCTTTAACAAATGCATTAAAGGAATAAACTGAAATTAGACCAAAGACAAAATAGTTCATCATTCCATACAAAATGCAGGGGTATCTATTCGAGCTTTACAAACATTTGAGCATAATATTTGATCTTCACCCTTTTTATCTGTCTCGTTCTACTTATTTGAATATATGGAAATAAATACAGGATTTACAAAATCAAGGGAAATTTCAAGCTACCTCAAAAGTTTCTCGATACAAAATAAACAATTTACATCCAAGAACTTATAGTAGCCATGCAGGTGTCTATGACATGCCAAATTTAATCAGAAAATATATTCTCCGAATCCATGAATGAACTATTGGAAACTTTTAAAATCTAACAGGCCAATTGGCAGCAAACGCCAAAAGACTTCAAGAGAAATCCATAAATTCTAAATTGCTTAAGGGAATAAAAAGAGTAGAAGCCAATCATAGTTCACATATGGCGGTAAGACTAGCATTTTCATAAGATTTGACAAAGTTTTACCCCGCAGGGCCGCAAACATCTTCCTTTAACAAGCTAACCAGAACCAGCTTAAAAAACCGTAGTAAATAGTGCATAAAAGGAGCAATAAACAAAATAGATGACTTCATCTCCAAAATAAGGCATGAAAAAAACGCAATCATAAAAAGCAAGAAATCAAAGAGACAATTCTATAAAAACTTGCTATTCAAATCACATAATTTCATAACCAATATACGACACGAAAAAATAAAACTGCAGAAAGCAAGAAGTTACTCACGATACAATTCCAGCAAAAGACTAGATATTTATAAAGCATGAATTATATCTGCAAATTTCAGATTTCAGAGCCTTCAAGAAGACAAAGAAACGAATAATACTTTCAAACAATATAAGAAACCCTTCAAGAAACTCACAGGTTGTGCCTGATTTTGAAAATCATAACATGCAAACAGAGAAACAAAAATAAAAATAGTCAAAATTCAAAACCAAATTGTTAAACGAACCACGGGGTGGCTTCTTATACTGTGGCGATTTCCTTCTGGGAGGTTCCTGTCTATGATTATCCCATTTTTGCCTTCTCAAATTCTCCATTGTCAAAATCCCAGAAATCTAAAACAAACAAGGGAACAAAAATTTACGTGTTAATTAAAAACTTATAAAATTAAGCCGCCAACGAACAAAATCCAGCACTAAAATCACCAAAAAAAAATGGGTACTTGAGATTTTTCTTCAAGATTCCAGGAGCAGCCAAAAAGACGTGTTTGATCCACAGAAAAAATGGGTTTTGGCCTTGATGATTCACCGGCAGAGTAGCGGACAGGCGAAAATCGGAATCGCCGGCAGCAGGAACCAATTTTGGTTTAATTAAGAATTGGGGGAAAATGAAAAATGGGCAATTGAAAATGTGTGCCGCCCATTTTCAGATCAGATGGCCAATTAAAAAATAAAAATAAGGATGGGCTGGGCTGGGCGGTTGGACAGCAAGTGCAAGGCCCAATTCAAAACAAAACCCAAAAAAAAAAGTGAAGATGGCGAACCAGAGGCAGCTCCAGCAAAACCAGGCGCGCCGGTGCATCTCCATCTTCTTCCCAGAGGTTAGAACTGCTCCGGCGGATCCCAGCACGCGCGGCCGCCCCCCCGGCCGGGTGCTGGGTCCGTCTCTGTTCCCATATGAAATTTGCAATTAATAAAAGAAAAATGAAAGACACTTCAATTCCAAGGTTTGTAGAAACAATTTTAACGTAGGAGATTTGACGTTGAAGAAAGCTTTTATTGTAGATAAGGAAATAGGTTCATGATCGTTGTACCCGAAATGGGAAGGGCGGGCCATACTCTATAGTCGAAGTATTTGAGCCAAAAACATATAAGCTTAGAGATGAAAGTGTTGAATCCCTCAATCACCTTTCAAATGGCATGTACTTGAGAAAATATTATTAATAAAGTAGCTTTGGTAAGTCTTGATCCGATTGATAAGAAAGATATACTCTATCCAATTGACAAATTAATGCCTGAAACTATGTTTTAAAATTACGTTGATGTGTCAAAGTCTTTCAGCTAAGTGGGCTTATCAACTCAAGCTAAATATACAATACTAATGTAAACAACAGATAAATTTAGCAAAAGACCCCAATTTTTTTATTGCAAAGAGAAGTTACAAGTACAAGCTCGACATCACTAAAACAACTAAAAGGATTACATTCCTAACTGATTAACCTAGCTAAATTCCTTGAAAAACATAGTTCGTGTCCACATAGCTTCTTTAGACTCTTGAGTTCGCGTAATTGCATGTCTTCTGAAAAGATAAAAGGGCAAACCGAAAACGATTTGGCGGAATCAAGTTTGACTAAATGGAACTCGGAATGTCTGATAGCCCATGAATCATGATACAAAAGCCTGCCAGAACCATCACTTTTTCAACTTTGGCGATTCTTCCCAAATGTACATATGTGGAAAATGTGGAAACATGACAAATTTGCCTATTTCTTAATCCTAGTTATAAGTTGATAATGTTGCAAGTAGGGATGGCAACGGTTC
>CAIGRT010004037.1:0-16462 GCA_903798405.1 Fraxinus platypoda
TTCTTATTACAAGAATTTCAAAAACTCTTCCGCACCAAAGTTGATATCAGAGAAAGGAAATTGCCTCAATCTAATGGTTGACGATGGTCCTGGTGGTAGTCGAACCGTCGACGACGAATGGAGGCTTGAGAAACTCGAAAGAATCGAGGGGATCGATGAAACTCTTCACAACATTACGCAAATACTGAATGCGTTGAGTCTTGAAAGGAATCGCAAGCCAATGGAGAAGCAAGCTGACAAGAATTTGCAGACTTTAACTGCTATGAATGTTGGTTGTTTCAACAAGCATAGAACACGGCAACATGTTGCTATAGAATTTCTTCGAGTCCCAGCCAAGTTCGAATACACATAAGTTATTAAGGATTCTTTTTTTTAACAAAACTCGAGGATGAGTTTTTTCAAGTGGAAGAGATTAATGTAGGATAATTTTATCGTAAATAGGATTAGGATTAGATATTTATAATAAGATATCCGGTTGTAATAAATTTTATCCTTTTATTCTAAAATATTTTGTTTAGAATATGATTTTTTTTCTTTATTGATTAGAATATGATTTTATTTCCTTTTAGAATTTAATTTCTTTATATTAATAAGATTATGAAATGGTTTTGCCAATAAATATAAAGGTGTTGTACACTTTTTCAACAACAATAAATTATTCAATATATACAGGACATGATTGTTCAAATATCGTTCTATTCTTATTACAAGAATTTCAAAAACGCTTCCGCACCACTGGGCCTCAATTCAAGCATATTTCAATGCATAGTAATACTAATTTTTCTTTACTCTTCCTTATGATGTGGAATTGAAATTAAAAGATACCCACCTCCAATAAATTTTAAAAAAAAAAATAGAAGTGAATTCATAGGGAATGTGAAAATTAGTGAAGGCCAACAATTCTGCAGTTACATAAAAGTCCCAATGGTAAAGCAAAAATCAGTAAATGATCTCATAAACAATTTTCATTGGAGGTAGTTGAATATTGTCTACAACTTTATCTTTGAGAGTGTATCTACTGTGTGTTCTCTTACGGTAGATCATGTATGTTTATGCAAATCTGTGTTTGCGTGCGCAGACATATGTATAACACAATTGTACCTCCAACCAACACATTTTTCATGGTTAACGTGGTGATAGAACGTTTATTCACCTTTCTTGTACAACTGTCGCTTCAGGGACATTTCGATAAAATTGAAACGATACAAAAAAGATTAGCATGGCTTATGTGCAAGGACGACACACATAAATCGAGAAATGGTAGCTTTCATGTGCAACCACATAATAAGCTGTTACATACCTACTTATATAGCTAGCAAAACATCTTCAAGACATATTTCCACATACATACACACATTTATACGTGGTTTTTGTGTATGCGCGCATTGCACTTCGTGACATGGAAGCACATAAATATGGAATCACCTATGTGAGTTCTTTTTAAGTACCTATGGCTACATCTAATAGAAAATCCAATTCAACCACAATAAGTCATGGGATTGATAAATTACAAGAACTATATTGTGAAGCTCTTATAGGATTGGAGCCATTGACCTATCTTTCCTATGTCGTCAACGGCTTGTGAAATAATATTATTAATTTGATGTTAAATAAAATTGAATACCTAATAATGAGATGGAAAATGTTGAATGATGCTAAAATAAAGAATTCTAGATCTTATGTTATAAATGATAATCTTATCACTTAAAAATGCAAATCCAGCACATAGATAATATGAGAATGTCAAAACTTTAATCGCACAGATACGCACAGTCACCCTCATTACATACATTTTCCTTAAAGAGGAAAGAAAATCCTAGCACCAGATAATCTCGTACATCTATGTGAAAACTTTTTCAATAACTTTTAAGTAATATGTCAAGCAAAAGTAACAAAAAACAATTGAAGAATCTGGAAGTGGGCGCGAAGGTCTCACTTGCTTCTATTCTCTTTAATCATTTGGATAGCCTTCTTCCTAAAAGGTAATAAAAAAAAGCCACTTCTCTCCCTTATATAAATGCCAGTGTAGCAAAGCAAGCATCATAGGTCATTTGAGTTTTATCATTTTTTGATATCATACTCACGCATTTGAGAGGTGACTAGTTGAATTCATCAAAAGCTACTCAGAGAACCTCAAAAAAGGTACGTTGATACACAGTACTAGTACAATAGACAAAAGATTAGGCCTCTTTCTTCATTAATACTGTACAACACTGTCCAGAACACCTTACCAATTACACTTCCAATATACTTTATTGAACTTCTAACATTTTATCTAGTATCCAATTGGCTAAAATGGTGTTAGTGTTTACTAGGAAAAATGATGAGCAAGAACAACTTGGCTTTGGGACAAAAATTCTCCGTGCTTATTGTTGATGATGATAAAATCATTCGAAGGATTCATAAGATGCTTTTGACTAAATTTGGATTTGAAAGTCATGCGGTTGAAAATGGAAAAGAAGCTGTTGATCTTTATATATCTGGAAAACATTTCGATCTTATTCTTATGGATATGGAAATGCCAGTCATGGACGGACCTAAGGTTAGATACTTAGATAAACTTTTTAAAGCTTAAATTCAAGTATGCATTTATCCAAAATATTAACAATTGCAACATATTTTATGGATAAAATCTCCATTGAGAGAAATTTGAAGCCTAACCTTCACTAAAAATCTAATTCCATTGACAATTGCCAATTTAAATACTATTCCTTTTAATTTGGTGCTAAACAACACATTCTTTCATGTTTTTAAATTTAACTATTATCACATCTCTCCGCTAGATTTTGCAGAGCATTCATATTAATATCTTTGAACAACTGCTATTCCACATATAATACTCGCAACAATATTTCATTAATTCATCTTTATTGTTGCGAAATGGTTTTCACTATTCTTTGTTTAATAGGCTACACGAGAGCTTCGATCCATGGGTATCAACAACATGATTGTAGGAGTGACTTCACGAGGGTCGACCTCCCAAAAACAAGCATTCACAGAAGCTGGTCTTGATTACTGCGTCGAGAAGCCACTAAGCTCTGAAACAATCACCTCTTTGCTGAAAAAGCTTGCCAAGAAATACTAAATCTAATCAAAATGGAGCATGACGTGACAAATAGTCACCTTCTGGCCTCGAGTTACAATGCTTGTTACTTTTTAAATTATATGCATATTCAATACAAATGTATTAAAGCTGGTATGCAAGAATACATGCTCTCTTTTAATCAAGTACAATATTCTCTTATATCTCTTTTGTTTATTATTAATCAAGATGGGGAGAGGGTTTGATTTTAAATTCTCTAAAGTATTAGCTGGGAACCCCTTACACTTAATATTTTTAATTCATTGTAAAATGTCTAAACACTGAAACGATCAAGTAACTCAACCTTCTAATATTACAAATCAACTCACAAATATATCCACATAAACTAATTGGATTTTTGCAAATATATCAAAGAAAGAAGTGATAGAGAAAACACAAGAAATGAATTTGAACACAGTTTCATGAAAGTGAAATACAAAAAGTGCAAGGTTAACTCACATTACTGAAGTGTAGACATATGAACACTGAATAACGCAGTCATTCAGTGATTATCCACGTTCATATCTCTGAATTAGAGAAATTTGAACACCGTGAAACAAATATTCATCATATATCAGAGAATCTGACCCCAATTAAACTATATATATTTCATAACCAGCATAAGCATATGTATAACAAGCGAATTGAAGTTTCTTAATCGGTATATATTCCATACGAAGCTCATTCAAATTTTCTTTGTTGAGAGAAAGAAAAAAATTAAATAAAAAAACTTTTTCCCATCCAATAATTCAATTCATGGTAACAGCAATTTACCTCGAGGAATTATCAAGGAGACTCGGCGTCTTCTCAGGGAAACAGCTGCACCAATAATAAAAGCGTCTCCATTTGTGGTATTTCAAATGCAATGCTTCGTGGCTCATCGCAAAGACTCCTTGTGAGGTAGGAGCCAATCTTTCACATTTATTTCGATCAAGTCACTACTCAGCGTATAGTCGATTTTGTGTCCATCGAATTTGGTGGCAAAAGGTACCCATAATATTTCTCGTTGTTGAGATTTTCAAAGCGTATTCATGTGAAGGTGCACAGTAGCCACTTACTCGAGGCTCTTCATTATGAAAGCGTCATAGTTCATGTTCACGTTCATATTGTTGTTGTCGAGCATTCTGGTCATATGGATTTCAATTATTTGTGACACGATTCTCAATTTTGAAGTTGAGGTAGGATGAGTTACATAGTTAGGGTTCAAATGATATATGACAACGACATTTATATTCCTAATAAATATATAGATAGTTTTTTTTTCCTAAAAAAATGTGTTTTAAAAAACATGGTCACTATGTTGGGGTAAGTTTTTCTTCCTTTATTATTAAGCCCCCGTTTGGTGCACATTTTGAAGATGANGATGTAGTAGATGTGGTTGAAAAAGAATGAAAAGTTATTGATGTGATGGAAAACATTATTTTATTGAAGAATGTGTGGTTGAAAATGAGTAGAAGAATGAGAATGAAAAAAATAATGTGGACCAAACAGGGCCTTAATAAGGGGAAATGTGAAGTTGCTTAACCAAATTCCACTTTGCACTTTGTTACATGGCCATTGGGAAACATTTTCAATGATATAAGATACAACCCAAAATATCCCATCGAAATTTGATCCAACATGATCACTCAATACGGCTTCTGATCCTCAATTCAATGGGCTAAAAAAATTCACTGCATTTCTATCCATTTAATGGGGCCAGGGCTCTACTTGGTCCCGAGGATGCTGGAGCCCTCTAAATCTATTCTAAGAAGTAGTTGATTTTCGACCAAGGAAATAGAGCAAGAGTCGTATTTGTTCTTTTCTCTACTGCTCTCCTCTGGGGTTGGGGAAACTGTCCTCATTAACATTTTTTTTCCCCCGTCAGTGAGTTGTCGAGCTAATTTACAATTCTTTACTTTTGTCATTGTTTCTTCACATAACTTATCGATTTCGATTCCAATTAATGGATCCATAAAGAATATACTTTTTAAAAGCTAAAGAATCTTATTGTGGAAGGATGAAGCAATTTTTGAGAAAGCACTAACTAAATTATACGCAACGAATCATGAAGCATAATAAAAAATGGAACTGAAACTAAAGAAAGAACGATTATTTATCAAGAACCTAAAGCATTGTAACAACTTTTACTGCATTATTTCACATCGTTGTGCAATCATTGGGACTTTCATCACTCAAGTAGCCATAGCAATTAACAGGCGGGTAATGATGAGATGCTCGTGGTGGCGATCCTGTAGAACTATGGGGGTGATCTGGTGGAGGTAGGCCTAGTCGTGGTGTTGGCATAGGAAGATCATAGTGGTGACCCCGATGAAGGAGACATGGTGGGGAAGGTGGTCGTGGAGGATAGTGACGGTGATTTGGTGGAGGATGGCCTAGTCGTGAGGTTGGCCATGGAAGACCTTGGTGGTGACTTGATGGTGGGGACGGTGGCCTGGGAGGGCCACGGTGGTGATTTGGTGGATGAATACCAAGCTGTGGTGGTGGCCTTGGAAGCATACGAGGAAACGACCTTCCACCCGTGTGCCTGGAGGGTGGAGGAGGCCTTGGAGAATAGCTTCTATGTGTTGCTAGAAGACCACGTTCATAGTTGTCACAATAATCGTTCTCATTGCCCCCAAAGTTAATCCTCCATGTCCTGGATTGTATGTGTTCTACATTAAGCAATTGTTGATTCCATGATACTCGGTCCAATTCTCCCATGTATGATCCCACATGAAATCCATGTCCACGACGATGAGCCATTTCATCATGATGTGGCGAATTTGGTGATGACATATCTAACTTTTTTGCTCCCTTCAAACAAAACAGTTAGTGGAAGTAAGGAGTCATGTAATATTTACTTAAAGTTTAAAAATTACTCTTAAGTGACTTTTTTTTCTGAAATAATCATTTGCTATGGTACTTAAAAAGTTACAGACAAATTCAAAAATATGAAAGCAAATGTAAGATTTTACTTGCAACAAAAATCCTAAACAGATAAAAACCAATATCCATCAACATCCTTAAAAATATTGACAATAATATTCTAGTGAAAAATATATATATAATTATTTACTTCGTGAAAAAAAAAAATCGGAGTATTGAAAAATCTTCCAAACCTCCAAAAAAAATGGATCTTCCTTTTTTCTTTGTTGGACAAATAAAAATTGATTCACGACAGTGGAGAAATCTTCATATGAACACAAATTGGTGCCCTGAAAACTTAGACAACGACTATGAAGAATAATGCATACGCTTTTAAATGAAAATCCTAATAAAGTCGCATTTAAATCCTAATTGTCTAACAGGAAGTCATTATCGTGCAGAATGATTTCAAAATATTATATTAATTGAAAAATAATTAATGTTTATTGTCTGTCCAATTAATAATAAATCACATTTGAGTGAATTTTAAAAGTAAAGACTGATTTAAGCGTGTGAAGCAAAATATTCTTGCCACCGTCTCTGTTTATAGAATTGAATGAATATAACTTAATTTCTCCATTAAGTTCTTAATAATTGCCTAATTATTTGGCTTAAAATTTAAATTCGAAATCCATTTTTTTCTGAAAAGATCTTTTTGGCCACTAAAGGGTTACATTGAAGTTTCATGATTTCGCTTAGTGCTCGTTTGGTAAAGATTAAAATCCAATTAAAATTGAAAATATAGCCGTTATTGGATCCTACTCGTCTAATAAAAGTCAACAATAACGGCTAGTTTTTCAATTTTAATCCGATTTTAATTACTTTTTGTCTGATTTTTTTTTTTTTTTTCACGAGGATATCAAGTTTTAGAGCTTGTTTGGGAATGATTAAAATCCAATTAAAATTGAAAATATAGCCGTTATTGGATCCTACTCGTCTAATAAAAGTCAACAATAACGGCTAGTTTTTCAATTTTAATCCGATTTTAATCTCTACCGAACACGCCCTTAAAGTAGTCACTGAAGTTTCTAGTTTTTTTTTAAGTACAAAAATTGATCACTCTTTTAACTTTTGTGTTTGTCTTTCCAACAGAACACTTGACATGGCATCAGTTGGGAAAGGAAAATTCCTTGCATATAGGAAAATTCAGCGATCACTTCAGAATAAAATAAAACCTACCGACCAACATAAAGCTCGTCAATAAGCAAGTGACTAATAACTTCTTTTTTCGCTCCCTTCAAGTTGGGAAAGGAAAATTCCTTGCATATAGGAAAATTGAAATATTTTAACGCTAAATATATTCACACTACATTTTCTAATAACTGTGTCACGTTTTAATTGCAATTCTTCGCTCGTTAATACTTTTATGTACTCAACTTTTTCATCGCATTCTTATTTTCAAATTACACAAGTTGCCAAGGTTGACGATTTCTACCAAAAATTTTGTTGAGATAGAAAAGACTTATTTGCCTATCTTTTTTTAAACAAGCAAAAAATATATAAAAAATTAAGAATAAATATTTAACCCTCGTATTAAAGCACTTTATTAGTGTTTTTTTTGGACAAAACATGATTAATGACAATATTCGTTAGTTAATGAAATGTTAAAGATAAAAATATGATAAAATAAAATAAAAATTAAGGATACAAGTGTACCATTGAATAAAAGTCGAGAACATTCAATGTAGTTAAAATGCGGTGTAGTTACAAAATAATAATGTGTAAATGTAACCACCTATATTTTAAGTCCCGTAAACCAATTGACATCGTCCTGTTGTTAGGGCTAGGTAAAAATCAATCAAAACCATGAAAATCGATTGATCCAACCCAGCCGGATCTGTTTGGGGATTTTTGTAATAAATTAGGTTGAGTTCGGGTTTGATAGTCAGATTTCACTAGGGGTTACCTATTAAAAGCCAACTAATCCAATCTAACCTAACTCGGCTCAATTAAGAAAAATATATAAATTTTTTTTTACGAGACCCAATGAATTTCTAAAACCAATTCAAAAGTTTAGTCATCTCTCTTCTTGCATCTCGACACCCACCTTCGACCAACCCACAACTACTTCCTCATCCTCATTTTCTACAGATACATGGAGGACTACCTTCGCTTCAAGCTCCTTTACGTCAAAACTTAAAAATCTCTGCTACCGTCCAATGGATCGGTGACCCTCCACAATTCTTTACTTTTCTCAATATTTGTCAGTATATGCTACGAATGGGCTACATTGGGAAATTTTGATACGACGTTATTTGGAGTCAATTCTACAATTGGATACCTTTTGATACAGACGATCGTGTTTTTTAATGCTAACATGTTTATTATTTATGGTGGTGGTGAGACTTGCAATTGGGTATTTGGGTTTCCAGGGGTGGCAATAAGGATGCAGTGGTAGTGGAGGAGAACTCATGTGAATGTTTTCGAATCTTTGAAAGTCAACCAACCCAACACAAAATCTACCAAGCTTGGCTGATTTGGATTGTATTGGGTTTTATTCTTGACATGTTGGTTTGATTCGATTTTCATCAAACCAGACATGTTAAGTTGGGTTCGGGTTGGGCTCCAAATCAACCTCCGAACCCAACTTAACTCACATCCAAACCCCGTCAACGTCTTAGGTCTTCCTAACTTTGCCGTCAACCACTCGTTTCGGTTCAAAATGTTTAATTCAATCCCCTTTTGAGGTACACGCTAAACGTTAAACACGCTATCTGTCGAGCTTCTCCCGACTCCTAGGATCGACTAACCTATATGCAAGTGTCATTTATATAGAATATTTCCCTTCTTTAGCATTCAAAGTTCCTGTTTGAATAATTGTTACTACCACCAAAATTTGCATCGGCGACGGCTTTTACCTGTTGCCATCACTACCTTCAAGTAACATGATTCCTATTTCCAACGGTTCTGCCCACTAACCCACTTTCTTTAGGCCGGCCCATTTTAGTTTGTTATTCAAAAAGGTTCAGGGCTTGGCTGTCCATCTAAGTTCACTTTGGATCAGCCCATGTTGCGTCTTTAATAGACCAAAACTTTCATTATTGAATCCCAAATCCTGAGCCCGCCACACGTCGTATCTTTCGATACCTTTACTCTTTCCTGTCCAGTTGAGCAACGACGTCGTTTTCTTCTCTCAAACCATTTCCGCCGATACCCTCAACACACTCTCTCTGAGAGTGAGGAGAATCTAGGGTTTTTCAATCGAGAGAGAGGAGAGCTATCTATTGATACATAGATAGATACATATATATACACAGAGTAAAATAAAGATGAGTATATGGAACTATGTGGTGACGGCTCACAAGCCAACGAACGTCACGCATTCGTGCGTTGGTTATTTCACCGGTCCGCAAGAGTGCAATCTCATCATTGCGTAAGCCCTTTTGCTCTCTATACTCTAACTCAGTGCAACCTTTCTTTCAATTATTCTCTTTGTCTGCATTTATTTATTTGCTGTTATCAGATTTTGCTTTATGTTTTTTTCATTTCAAAAATTTCTCAAATTTTGCTAACTTTAGTTTGCCTATCCTACTGAGCCATTTAAAAATCAAGCAATTAGAATTTTTTGGCAATAAATATATTTCAGGTAGATATATAGAACAGTGCTGCATGTACAGTGGTTCTGCTTCACAGAACCTCTACAGACAACACACAACGGGAGGGCGGGAAAAAATTTGGACCATTTTTTAATCAGGTCGGTCCGACGTGGGACCCACCTCATGTGAGAGGTCTATATGAACGCCATTTTTGTACACTTGGATTAAGTCATATATATATGAAAAAATTTGGACCATTTTTTAGTCAGGTCGGGTCCACCTCATGTGAGACACTTGGATTAATTCATATATATATGAAAAAATTTGGACCATTTTTTAGTCAGGTCGGGTCCACCTCATGTGAGAGGTCTGTTAGACCTCTGTGAACGCCATTTTTGTACACTTGGATTAATTCATATATATATATTATTATTATTATTATTTTTATTTTTTATTTTTTTTTGGTAAATGTTATAGGAAAAGTATACTGATATCTGAATGCAACGTTCAAGCTTCCTGGGATTGTTTTTCTGCACGAATTTATAATTTTCAGGGTTTCTTTTTTTGAAACTCCTCAATAATTCTATTTGTTTGCAGGAAATGCACCCGACTAGAGATTCATTCAGTCGCCAGTCAAGGTTTACAGGTGCAGCAATTTTTCTGCCAAGTTGCACGAGTTGTTTACCAATTTTTTTCTTTTCAATAAATTACTCTTCCTTGTCGCATCATTAAGCTTTTTGGAACTTGTAATTGCAATGCAAATTCTAACTTTGCAGGCTATGTTGGATGTGCCAATATATGGAAGAATTGCTACACTTCAGCTTTTCCGTCCACAAGTGAGTACTCAACTGAAATATTTAACTTTTGTATTACTATCTGTTTGATTTGAGAAGTTATTTAGTCACATTTTTGTCATGTCTGCATCAATAAAGTCATTGACAAAGATCTTTACTTTGTAACTGGGCAGGGAGAAACACAAGACCTTCTTTTTGTTGCAACAGAAAGATATAAATTCTGTGTTTTGCAATGGGATGCTGAGGCAGCTGAGGTTATTACAAGGTTTGAAACCCGTGCTTCGTTTGGTAACTGAATAATTATCTTTTTGGTCTCATTAATGGTTTGTTGATGTTTTATGCGTTTAGAAAGAGATGCATGTCTTGTCTGTGCAAATTGGTTAAATTAGAGAGACAAATAGTTGGTTTCACAATCATAATTGATCCTGCCTCTGTTTATTATATAGAGGACAAATCTTTGCTCAAGTAATATGTGAGGAATTTACTTCTGACATTAAAAGCTAGAAGCAAGATACGTTACTTCGAGCACCAGTCATTTTTTATAGGATATCTGTTTATTATCCAAATATTATTGATCTACATTTATAAATTACTTCCATGATATATACATCACATTAGAATATCATATTGTTGATGTTGCTGTAGGTATTGATCTTATTATCATCACTCTCTTTGTTAAGCTGAAGAATTCATTTGCTTTATGTTTTGGTGCCTTCTGATATATATAGAGCAATGGGAGATGTTTCGGATCGAATAGGGCGCCCGACGGACAATGGGCAGGTAGTTTTATAATTCTCTGAAATTTTTCAGTTTGGGCGTGCAGGAATGTTAATATTCAACTTTGTGGTTTTATATTCATCTAGTGATATTTTCTTATTTCTGCTTTTTGGTTTTCTATAGATTGGCATAATTGATCCTGATTGCAGATTGATTGGACTCCATCTCTATGATGGATTATTTAAGGTATTGGACCCTGCACAGTTCTAATTTCACAGGATCCTTCTTTTCATTCTTCTGAGCTTTTATTTTTGGTTCTCTCATTAGTTTTATTTCCAGCATATCTTGAGCATCTCCACTTGTTTGCCAGGTTATTCCATTTGACAAGAAAGGCCAGCTCAAGGAAGCATTTAACATTCGGTACTTTTTCCTAGTAAATTTTACGCAATATATCAAGCTCTGGCAATGTACTTGGGGAAGTGGCTGTACATTTTTTCCCCTTCCTGTGATGCTTAGAAATTCGAGTGTTGGCTCTTTTCCTGTGAATCATCGAGTTTTGTTTACCTTCAACTAAGAGGAAATAAGTAGACGAGCTTAGATTTTTTGGATTATTGTTCCATTCTCCAGTCCCCTAGATGTTATCTTCTTGTTGAAATATGCCAAGACTATTTTTAAAGTTGTAAAAGGTTGCGAATCCTAGATACGGTTAAATATTTGGTGACCCTATTCCAGGGAAAATGGATAATGAATGAAGCAAGAAATGAAGATTGTTATACATGTAGAGAGGTGACCAGCAGAGGCGAGTTGGAAGAAGCAACAAGCTGCTTCTGGGTTTTTTTGGGGGTAAAATACTCAATTCTGCTGGGAACTGTATGGAGTAAGATGATATTTTGTCCATTAAAACACCAATTACTGTACCATGAGAGCTCTTAGTTTATGTAGGGCGTGTTCGGTAGAGATTAAAATTGTGCCGTTATTGTTGACTTTTATTAGACGAGTGGGACCCAATAACGACTATATTTTCAATTTTAATTGGATTTTAAGCTTAGCCAAACATGCTCGTAGTCAGTAAACGAGATTTTCTAAGAACTGTGTGGCATAGAGTGAATGATTCTAATGCACATAGTAAGAAGATGCCCTCTAGGTATACACTTTAAAATGCTTTGCATATCTTTGGGGGTTCTTGCAAGGCGTTAGCTTCGTAATTGGATTTTGCAGATCTGGATATTGCATTATAGATGCGTACTTATGATTACTCTCACTGATAGTCATTTGTAGGATGTGTAGTTGAGGGCTATATTCCATAAGAACCTCTTGCAAAAAGTAATATTAAAAAAAAATTGTCATAAGATGATTTGGAGTAAACTTTTGCCTTTTGTGTTGGTAGTGGTACTGTTACTAGTTTTCTTTTCTTGTATGTTGGCAATGGAAACATGATGTTGATCGCTTGTAGTTGTCTCGAGTTTTTAATAAAAAACTTTTAATCTGAAACTAGCACTTATATGGTGCAGGTTTTATATTTAGTTATGTTGTCTACTTGAAAAGCCTTCCGTAGTATTTACTCTGACTTTTGCTATGGTTGGTGGCTTCTTCAGGCTTGAGGAGCTTCAAGTTTTGGATATCAAATTTCTACATGGTTGTCCGACGCCTACAATTGTTGTACTTTACCAGGTTCTGATTCAGTTATGTGAACAATTTTTATTATTAAAATTTCGAGAAATGTTATGTTTTCCTTCCATAATCACATAGCGAATCATCTTTGTTGCCTTAAAACCATTGACTATTTGCTTTTTATATATTTATAAATTCTTTGAAACCTTTTCTTGATTTCACTTTTGAGTGTGTATCCAATATAAAAAATATATAATTTATACTTGCATGTGTTAGGTTGGGATTGTTTCTCGATTCCTTTAGGGCACGTGCCAACTTGTCATTTCAACCTTATGATTGGCAGGATAACAAGGATGCCCGTCATGTTAAAACATACGAGGTGGCTTTGAGGGATAAAGATTTTATTGAGGGTCCATGGTCTCAGAACAATCTTGATAATGGGGCAGAGTTGCTAATACCAGTACCTCCTCCACTTTGCGGTGTCTTAATTATTGGAGAAGAAACCATTGTGTACTGTAGTGCCTCGGCTTTTAAAGCAATCCCAATCAGACCTGTAGGTCACATATGACTGCTGCTAACTCTGTATTTTCCTATTATTTGGTCTTCATATTCCTGACTGTGGTTCATGATCCTCTCTTTAAAGTCTATCACAAAAGCTTATGGGAGGATTGATGCCAATGGTTCTCGCTACCTACTGGGGGACCATAGTGGTCTTCTTCACCTACTTGTTATAACCCATGAAAAAGAGAAGTGAGTTTGAATTCTGCCGATCCATTTCGTTATTAGAAGTAGCTTAATTTTGTTTCTTGGGAGAGTGGAAATTCTTTAAAATGTATCTGTATGCATGTACTACTTTATTTTCCTGACGCATTTTTCTTCTACAATCTTCTAGAGTAACGGGACTCAAGATCGAGCTTTTGGGGGAAACATCTATTGCGTCAACTATCTCATATCTTGACAGTGGCATTGTTTATGTTGGCTCAAGCTATGGGGATTCACAGGTTTGTATGAGATATCGCAACTTTCACTCCAATAGTTATATGACAGGTAGGTCTTTTTATCAGATAACTACGTCCTCGAGCTTGAGGTTTGAATTTCTTCACGGTAGCACCCTCGTTAACTTCGGCCTTACTAATGACTAAATTGGCTTCGTTGGAACCCATATTACTAGCATTTGCTGCTGCAGAATTCCTCCTGTGACGTGTTACTTTGCATAAAAGATAGTATATTGTCATTGTGAAAGCTACATGAAATGTGACTTTGATTCAATATTTGCAGACTATTGAGATGTAGGATGCAAACGAATTATTATTATTATGCTTATGAGTTTAGTATGTCTGAGTGTACGTATCTCCTTCTGAGTTGCATTCTTTTTACTTTATCCAATTTATGATAGATATATGATTATATGGCTTGTGATCAAACAATTAACTCAATGACAGGTTTGGTTTTTTCCCAATTTGTCGGCCAAGTTGTCTTGTGCTTTCTTACGGTTTGCTTTGACAAATTAACCTATAATACCATTTTCCATTTCAGTTGTGTACTTGTGGACCTAGTATTGTCTAAAGCTATGTATTCTTCTTCACATCAAAAAACTTTTGCTTTAATGGTAAAATATTTATCACATATTACCTTCTAATTAGATTTCCTAATATTTCTGAGCAAATATTTTTCTTTCAATTTTCCATGTTGATTTATTGCTTGCAAATGATAATGGAGAAGAAGATCAACTATTGAATTAACAATTCATTTGTCAATGCAGTTCTGCAATGGCTTGCATGTTTGTTTTACTGCTGTCCTTTAACTGTAAATCATTTTACCGTATCACATGTAATGGTTCTCTCATGCTGTATAAAATATTTTACTGTTTTACTTACTGTCTTCAGTGAAAAGAAAGCTGTAATCTGAAATACTTCTTGCATTAATTCATGTGTTTATCTGAGAGCTTATTTGTTCTATTGCCAAATATAACACCATGCTCAAAATGAAAACCAGAAGGCCTCTGAAGTGCATATTTTCCTGTATAAACTATAACCCATACCCATACCCATACCCACACCAACTGTTGTCCTTTTACTGAAACGTCTCTCATGTTATTCTCATGTTCGTTGTGTTTGAGTACTTCTACAACAAAACTTCTCCCCTTATAATTTCTAGTCCATTATACTACTCCTGTCCCATTATTGTTTCAGATTCATTATAATGGAATCATTTGTCTTTTGATTTATAGACTCTAAAGTGTATATATTTGTTCTCTAATATTCCAGCTTATAAGGCTTAATCTTCAGCCCGATGAAAAAGGTTCTTATGTAGAAGTTATGGAAAGGTACGTCAATTTGGGACCCATTGTTGACTTCTGTGTGGTTGACTTAGAGAGGCAGGGTCAAGGTCAGGTTGTAACCTGCTCGGGAGCATATAAAGATGGTTCTCTTCGCATTGTTCGAAATGGAATTGGTATTAATGAACAGGTCTGGTACTGGTGATAGAGCTAGATAAATTTCATCTTGCTGTAATTCCTTTAACAATCTATCTGCTTGGCATAATCTTCCATAGGCATCTGTAGAACTTCAAGGAATCAAAGGCATGTGGTCATTAAGATCAGCTACTGATGATCAATATGACACCTTCTTGGTTGTAAGCTTTATCAGCGAGACGCGTATTTTGGCAATGAATCTTGAGGATGAGTTGGAGGAAACTGAGATAGAAGGATTTTGTTCACAAGTCCAGACTTTGTTTTGCCATGATGCTATATATGATCAACTTGTCCAGGTATGATTGTGTTGGTGAACTGTCTGAAATTATTGTTTATGCCATGGTGTCTATGATTCCTAATAAGGGGAATTACTGTACCTATAATTAGCTTCATCAATCTGTTTGTCTTTAGTAGTTAGCTGTTGAAAACTTTATTTTGTGTAAAACTATAATTAGGGTTCTTGCAACGGATTGCAGGGTCTAAAATTTGATTGATTGTGTAGAGTAGTTTTCCTAGTTTAGTATCGCTCTGTATCTAATCTTTTTCATGGATTTGTACTTTTTATGGAAAAACTTATATATTGGACAGTAGTGGTAATGCTCGTGTTGAGTCATGGTGCTTGACTGAAGCAACCACTGTTGGAGGGTTATGACTCAATTCCTGCCACGCCTTCTTTCTCCGCCACACCCTTATCTTTTGTATCTGGACAAGGCGTGGCAAGAATCCGACATTTGCAGATTGCAGACTCACAAGTTATGATTATGTAATGAGTAATAAACTTTATGAACTCGGAGAACCAGGCAAACTAGTTATTACAAACAACAAAGGAATTATGGGACGCATCTGTAGAAACATACTCTAATATGGGGAATTTAGCACAGGTCTCTGGGATTAGGACCAAATTTTGTTTTACCAAACAAGGGAATGGCAGTGTGACTACATATTGCAACACTAAAACGGGTAAAACACTTTTAAAGGGTTACTGGAATCAATTAGATATCCTTATTGAATGTGAATGCGAGTGTGCTGGAGATAGTTCTTGCGATAGAAATTGGAGAGAAGAAAGCGTCTTCGAATTTTTGGCAGGTTTGAGCAAGGAATTGGATGAAGTGAGGGGGAGAACGTGCCTTATAATTTACCATGGGAAACTTTGGATTTACTAAACCCCTCTAACCCACCCCTATTTAATTCAACTGCATAGCCACGAGCTCCTACAGTGAAGACCAAAAGAAAGCTAGATAAGATATTCTGTCAATTTGATGTTTAAAAGGCCATTAAAATCACGACCTTGTTTGCAAATCTAGAAATAATGTCTCTATAGCAACCCCCCCCCCCCCCCCCC
>CAIGRT010004050.1:0-12003 GCA_903798405.1 Fraxinus platypoda
GCGGCCCAAAGTCCAGTGCAGGCATCTGCCTGCACTGGGCCTGAACTGGGTCCGCCCCTGGTTATCGGGTCAAGTTCAATTAGGGTTGTACCACCAGCCGAAGAACCAACCCTCCTCTTCTAACAAATTTCACTGAGGCTATGTTTGATTGCCAATGTTTTTCATGGAAAATGTTTTTTTTTTTTTCATCCAAATTCTTACTTTTGTACTGTTTGATTGATATTTTTTTTCAGGGAAAATATTTTCCTACTTTTGGTCACGTAACCATATTTTTTTCGAAAATAAGTAAGACATTTTCTTTAGAAGAGTAAGATTTTATTTTCCAGACAATTCACACACTCTCTCTCTCATCTACATATCAATACAAAAAATAGACAAATATAACATTTTATAGTTTGAATCTTGTCAAATCAACCTGGACCCTGTCGGATTTGTGAGGTTGACGGTTATTTTGCCCACTCCTATTTAGGAATGGGCATAGTGTACGATTTGGGTATTACAAGAATTAGAATCGGTCACTAAATTTTGAGTATTTTATAAGTGGAATGATTCGGTTACGTACATATAATTTTTGAAATCGACCCAAAACTACCAATTTAACTTCGCGTATTTTGTAAATCGAATCATTCAGTTCCATTTAATTTTCGAAACTATTTTTTGGTTAAAATGACAGCCTATACTTACTCTATTTCTCGTATTCTTTTGACAAAAAATTAGATTCCAAGTTTTAGTAAAATTGGAGTACAAGTTAATTCAACTTGAGTTCTTTGTGTCGTTGAGATAGGTAGAAACACAATAATGCGAGAATCTAGTTATTTCTTTTCTACTGACGTTGGTTCCATAAAAATAATTTTACATCTTTAGAAGTTGAATTAATTGTTATGAAAATATAGATAAATATTTTTTATGGAAAATGATACTTGTACACCTCGAGGTGTACATTAGAGTTTACAACCCCTCACATGGAGAGGGGCTCACGCACAATGTGAGGGCAACCATGTTACATGTACATTTTAATTTGCACTTTTGTTTACACTCTATCATGTGACATAATCTACACAATTGATTTTGAAAAAAAACATTACATCATTGCACAGATTCCCTCCACTTAAGGGAAAATGTCATTGAGGATGTATATTAAAGTGTACATCTAGTATAATTCATGTGAGGGAGGGCGTATATTCGGGTGTACTCCCTTGTGTACGTGTAGCATTTTCCATTTTTTATATGTTATATTATTGAATCGTAGTACTAATTTGACCACTACCCTTTGTTTGTTCTCTTCTTGGAAGACCATAGCATTAAACTAAAGAAGGCGACACATACATGGGCGAAACTTGAAAGACGTTGTTGCATAGACTTTTCTTGAGCCATGTATTAATTGTTAACTCAACTTTTCTTTCTATGCCCATTGCCCAACATGTGACAGAGTCAGAATTTTTACACAAGGAAAATTTTGTTGAGGTCTACATGTATTATGTATGTATTAAAAGTTTTTATATTGATATAAAAAAATTTGAAAATATTGTGTGAGCGATCTTTATCCTTCGACCCCTATCCATCTACTTAAACCCCGAGTTCAAGTATTTGAACAAGAATTTTATCCTTTGAAAAACACGAAGTGCAAGTGGAAGCAATGACTACCAACTTTTTGGAAACATTTATATCTATTGATCTCGATATCATACAAAATAGAACGGTAAACATAACAAAATATTGTGTATAAATGATTAAAAAGAATTCAAAGTGGAAAAAAGGGTAAGAGAGGAAAATGCAACGAGGCAAAATTTGGACCACGTGAGATTACATGGGACGAGGCCTCCCGCACGTGAGAGAGCCAAGTAGGCGGGACAAGCAAAGTAGCTTACTCCAAGTCAAAGAAAAGAATGAGGTTTTAATATCACAAATGGCCACTTAAGTTCAACTACAATTTCAAACTGTCCCTTAAATTATTTTATTTATTTAGTCCCGGTTTGACAACCATTTTTAAAAAATTATTTTTTTCTTAAACTCATTTTCAATCACATTCTTATAATAAAATATTCTGTATATAAACTCAAATGTTTTTTCCAATATATTAACCACATATTCTTTCAAAATTCATTTTTCTTTAAAAAATCATTTTTAATGATCGTGAAATTGAGGTTTCATTACTAAGGGTCCGTTTGATTGCAAATGTGGAAAATGAGTGGAAAGAAAATGTTTTACAGGGAATTGATTTGTCTAGAAATTATTTTATTGGGAATTGTAATTAATTGTGTTTGATTGGTATAATTTTTCATGGACAATATTAAAAGTTCGGTGTCCGTTTGGATTCGTTTTTTATGAAAATTGTCCATTAAAGTGATAATTTTTTCTACCATTGGGTTTAGAATTTGTTCCAATTGCCAAAAAAAAAAATTGAAAAAAAATTATCATACCGAATATTATTCGTTTGGCTTTGTTTTGCATGAAAATTGTCAATAAAAGTGATAATTTTTTTTTACCATTGTATCTAGATTTTTTTCAATTGCAAAAAAAAAAAAAAATTGGAAATTTTTTTCCCATCAAAACATCAAAAATTTATTTTCCTCAAAAAGGTGGGAAAAAAAAATTTCGGGAAAATTTTACTTATTAAGCACTACAAAAATTTTCATTTTCTATGAAAAATATGACTAATCAAATGGGCCTAAAGTTAAATTTATTTACTAGAGACGCGGCCCCATACATATAACATTTTTGTTTATTTAAATAATTGATGACTCTCCATCCAGATCCATTGTGTCCCATTAAACCTTGACGTTGACAACAATTATTGTATCATATAAAATACCGTGCACAATAAAAAATTCTACCGCATAAAGATAGACTTCATTTTATTTTTCTTCTGAAAGTAGATATTTTTAGCTTTCTAACGTTAATGTACTTTGCTATCAATAAATATAAATTTTTCTAATTTCACGTTGAACTTTAGTGACAATATATGAAATTAACTAAAAGAAGAAGTGTTTGAATATTACAGGTGGTTCTTGGTGGGGTGGGGTGGGGGAGTAGTTGCCTTCATGTAAGTTGTAACCAAGGAAAAGAACTGCGGCGTGGGCATGATAGGGGGATGAATTGGGCGTATATGGTTTCTTCCTAAAGCCATCAAATCCCAAAACCATGTGCTATTTAATTTCTCACTAATATTTTAATGGTTTTGAGAGTGAAGTGTGCCATAAATTAATTTTTTATAATTTATTTATTTATGTATTTTAATTCTTAAACTCTAATTCTATGTTCCCAAATGTAATACCACATGATTACCTTAACTCTAATGTTTAGTAATTCTAAATATTTATTAATCGCTCTTATCTATAAATTTTTACGTCCAAGGTACTATGATCTTCAACATAGATGTCATTCATGAATGTTGTTGACAAATAAGAACGACGTGATGCCTTCCTTTAGATCTCAAACTTTTGAAAGACTCGTAATGAAATAGAGCAATCAAAACAGAAGTTTTAAAAAAAATATTTAATACTATTATAGAAATTGTATTTACATGATCATTAGGAGGGACACATAGCATTCTAATTTTACTGGTAGTTAGATTTTCAATCATTCATCATTGAACCTCTTATCTAAAAAGTAATATATCGACACTATTTTTTATTTGTTGCACTACTTTTTAATTGTATTTAAAATTCTCAATTTCATGATATTCTAATTCCTAATCTTCAATTAAATAATATAAGTCATTCTGATAACGATTCTTGTCCTAAAAATACGCTAGAGAGCATAAAATGACTTATTTGTCCATCATATTTTTAAGAAAATAATAAATACATTACAACAAAAATATATTTTTCAATTTTAATACGTACAAACATGATATGTTTGATAAAAAAACTATAATCAACGATGAGATGTGCTAATAAAAAGAAGCTGAAACGAAGAAATCGACGAAACAAGTTAAGAGACAATAATACTTTAATTAGCAAAGATTGGTGATCTTAAGTGTAATTGTCAATGGCTTAAGCTATTAAAGAGGGTTACAAATAAATGATTTAGATATAGTGTTCGACATGCCCTCTCACATGTACTCAATGCTCATTTTATCCAATTAAAACTGTGTACAATTTCATAAAATATTTGGTGGCGAGTCTTGAATCTGGAACATTTGAATGAATGTTGAACAACTACAAAAAATAAGTTATTAAAGAGAAACGAGTATATTCATTTAAATAATTTATCTAACCTTCAAAATACTCGTTTTTATAAATTTTGATGTATCTCAGATATTTATACCATAAGAAATGATCTGCTTTTAGCCTAAGCATCGATGATATATCAATTTCATTGGTGAATAAGTCTACAGTGGATTTCAATATTTGAATTAAATTTTTTATTCAACAGTGAATTGAGTGTTTTGTCACCGATATTTAGTATAAGCTAAGCACTGGACTTAATATTTCATTTCAGCTTATGCCATACGTTAATATATAAATAATTCATAATATTTAATGCTAAACCAGAGAAGAATTTCATTGAACATGGATCGATGCACCTAAAAGAAAGAATAATAATAATAATAATCTCGAAAGCAAAAGTTGCCCCAAAAACTCCAAAAATTTATTGTGGATTGCATTATCCCATTAGCTGTTTGCATTTTGTTTTTTCTGCGCTGTAACAATCAGTGGCCATGCTCACAGTTGGACCATTTGATGAAATAAAATGTCACCGATATAATTAAAATAAGGGATAATTGCAGCAAAAGTTCCAAACCTTTGAAATATTAGCAGACTTTTTCCAAACCTTTGATTTGTTGCAGCAGTCACCCCTAACTTTTTCAAACGTTGCAGGTGAGGCCCTTTGGATGGATTCCATCCATAATTCCGTCAGTTGACAAAAAATTTAATTGTTACCACATTTTTAATATTTTAAGAAGGGACAAAAGAGTAACTTTCCATTTATCACATTAAATAATTAAATAAAAAGTAAGAAATAAACAAAAAAAAAAACACACACACACAACCAGCCACCACCGGTGTCTTCTTCTAGCAGTTCCAACAGCTCAAGTAGTGGTTCTTCATCTTCCAGTGGTACCGAATCTTGCGTTTCTACTTTGTATCAATGAATTTCTTTCTTGTAATTCCAGTATCAAAAGACATTGTTCATGGACTGCTCATTAGTTTGTGCTTTCTCATTATTGCTGGAAGAAGACACCGGTGGTGGGTGGGTGTGTTTATTTATTATTTATTATTTAATTATTTAATGTGATAAATGGGAAGTTACTCTTTTGCCCCTTCTAAAACTATTTAAAAAGTGGTCAAAGTTAAATTTTTGGTCAACTGACAGAATTATGGAAGGGAATCATCCAAAAGGGCCTCACCTGCAACGTTTGAAAATGTTAGGGGTGACGGCTGCAACAAATCAAAGGTTTGGAGAAAGTCTGCTAATGTTTCAAAGGTTTGTGGCTTTTGTTGCAATTATCTCTTAAAATAATTAAGAAAGTTATCAATTTTTTTTTAAATTTTTTTTTTTTTTTTTGTATTTCTCCATTTCCATATCCATTTAGGGTAAATCTCAAATTGAACAAAGACGAAAAAACAATAAAAGTTATGATTTTATGTTACTTCACTTAATAATGTTAATTAATTTTTTAAAATGAAACCTCAATCGGTACTCAGATAAACATTTTCGAAAACTCTCTTTTTTTTTTTTATTAAGAAATGAAAAATTACTAAATTTGCATACAAAATATTTTATTTTGAGAATGTATGGTTGAAAATAAATTTAGAAAAAACATTTCTAATTTTAATGGTTGTCAAACATGGGTTAAATCCATCTAAATTACATGTTAAGTTCCTTTTTGTGGAGTCAAATTGATAGTTAATATTAGTTACATATTTCTTGAGATCAATAAATTTTTAATTAATTTCTATCAAAATTTATTAAAATTTTAATTTTAATCCATGCTTCCACGCGTCCTTCTAAAGTCACACTTTTTCCGTGAAACGTCGGCTAGTGCCTTCAAAACCACTCCATAAAAGCCCACACACAAAACGCCATTACCTTCGCCACGGCCTCACGTGCGTTTCTACACGTGTCTTGCAATCACTCTCCATCATAGTCAACTCATTCACCCTCATCAACGCTGCATATTCATCCCCCCACACACGTACTTTATAAACTTAATTTTTTCAGAGATCATCACATTTTGAGTGAAGTCTCAATTGGGTCACTCAATTTTATAAAAATTGAATCAAGTCACCAAACGTTGAATTTATTTCAAATGCAGCCAATTTATTAGATGCTGTAGCCAAACAGGCTCAGATATCCATCGGTGATTTCTATATGTGATTTCTCCTATTGACACACCACATCACACATTAGTCTAAACCCAACAATCACATTTAGCCCCTGTTTGAGCCACATTAAAATTTCAATTCTCATTCTTCTACTCATTTTCAACCATACATTCTTCAATAAAATAATATTTTCCATCACATCAATAAATTTTCCTTCTTTTTCAACCACAAATTATCAATCAATCTACTATTCCAAAATACATTCTTCTAAAATAATGTGGCTCAAACACACCCTAATTAAGGATTGGGCCTTACAAAAAAAACGACGATGGGCCGGGCCGCATTNAATGTGGCTCAAACACACTCTTAGTGTAGGGAAATGAGCATAAACGGTCCCATATCTATCAACTTATTGCGTAATTGGTCCAAACCTTTTCAATTTCGGCACAAATCGTTGTTCTAGACTTTTTTCGTCTGTAAGGACCGTTAGTTTGAAATTTTGAATACAATTGACCTTTTTATTTGAAGGTGCGTTTTTGTCAAGATATAATGCTAGGATTGCTGAGCTCCAACATAAGGTTGCGAGAAGAAAACAAGTACTTGAGAAATAGAAAAATGATTTTTCCTTGGAGATTTGGATTTGGGATTTGTTTGTGAGTTATTGTAATGTGGTTAAAGGGTAAAGATCATAAAGAATTGTAATTTGTAATGCACTTGCTTTACAAATGAAAGAAACTAATTTCTGTTGCTAGATTCGTATTTGTATTTGAAGTTACTGTGAGTAAACTTTGTACCGCTTGATTTTTGGTAAACATTTGATCCTAAACCTTTTCACTATTGCTGCAAAATTATCCCTAAACCTTTTTGGCATGGGGTGCCAAAGATCCTAAATCTTTGGTAAGACATTGAATAGTTAGTCCAAAACCTTTTGTATTTGACGCGACAACGATCACAAACCTATTGAAAATGTTGCATACATAACACTTGAATTAAGTACAAGCCGAGAATATATAATCAGTCAAAATTGGGTCAACCTTACAAAAAACGCATTTAGTGTTGTAAATAAATTTTTTATCAATGCGATATTAAGATTTTTCAAATTACCCTTCTTGATCAAACAAGAGGTTTTCTTTACTTTTGAGTGGGGGAATGTACATGACAAAAAAAATAAAAAAAAAAAAAAAAGGTCAGTTGCTTTCTAAAGACCAAATTAATCCTTATAGATGAAAACTGTCCATTAGGACCATTTGCGCCAAAATTGAAAAGCCTCGGACCGTTTGTGCTACATTTGAAAGGTTTGAACCAATTAAATAACATTGAGAAATGTACTTGAAAGATTTTGTTAGATTCATATACTAGATAATATTTATTGTTCAATTGTTGAAAGCTATTTCCTCCACGATGACTCAAGTTGAGAAATAATTTTTTACGTACAAGATTATAAGAAGCTATCAAAAATCGTACGAAATGTTATAAAATATTTAGAAAATGTACAAAAATATACATCAATGTCCACCTATGTTGACTTTAAAATAGATGAAATAACACAGTTGATTTTTTTCCTATATGGCATTTGATCTAATTTTAATGTATACACAGGTCAATCCTAGCAATTATATTAACAACATATGACAGAGTGACTAGATTTGAAACAAAATTAAAGTTTGGTGATTTGAATGAGACTTATTAAAGCTAGATGACCCAATTAAGACGTTTTTCAAAGTTAGGTGACCTCCAATATAATTTACCCTCCACCCCTCATATATACACAGATCATAGGCACTCTTCCAACTCGCTAAATCCTGTCTTCCTTATTGAACCAGAGTTTGCTAGAAGAAAATGAATGCCGTGATTTGCCGAACCGGATCCACATCGGTTCCGGTCCAGACCGGATTTACGTCCGGTTTACCTCGGATCCCTGTTTCTTTATCTGTTCAAAATTTGTCCTCCAGTATGCATTCCGAGGAGAGTAATGGTGGTGTCTCGTCCCCGAGAATATCCCTGCATATAAACGGAGGCCGCCGCGGAATTCGCAGGTGCTCTTCGGAGTCTGATGTCATCCGATTGGAAGTGAAACGTTTGAACAAGCTCGGATCAAGAACGTTTCCGGCGAGGATCCCGGAGGAGGAGAACGACGATGCTGTTGTGCTGAAAGGGATGCCATTGTTGACTTTGACGGAGGA
Source organism: Fraxinus platypoda (assembly GCA_903798405.1). Taxonomy (NCBI): domain Eukaryota; kingdom Viridiplantae; phylum Streptophyta; class Magnoliopsida; order Lamiales; family Oleaceae; genus Fraxinus; species Fraxinus platypoda. Next base: position 8,456 of record CAIGRT010004050.1, read on the forward strand.
GGGTCTGCGGGGATACGCCGGAAACTGGCCGGAAAGTCGGATTTCGTCGGAGGAACTGGGGATTTCCGGAGGCGGGATCAATAAGAACCGGAATTCTGGCGGCGGCAGTAGTGGAGGGAAAGGAGACAGCGGAGATCGGAGCAAGATTGGAGCTTATTATCAAGAAATGCTGAAGACAAATCCCACAGACTCTTTGCTGCTAAGAAACTACGGCAAATACTTGCACGAGGTAGTCTTAAGCTGCGCTTGAATCAATATCTGTATAAACAGATTATTTTTATGAATTAATTCTCATTTTGGTTGTTATTTATGATTTCTGTTATTTGAATATGGATGATAAGGTGGAGAGAGATGCAGTGAAAGCAGAAGAGTATTACGGAAGAGCAATTTTGGCAAGTCCAAGTGCTGGAGATGGAGAAGTTTTCTCGCTATACGGGAAGTTAATATGGGAGACAGAGAGAGATAAAAACAGAGCCAAATCCTATTTCGATCAAGCCCTTTATGTCTCTCCAGACGATTGGTATAACTTTTAGATGAAATGGTTTACAGTTTAAGCAAGGAATTATCCCCATTGATTTAAAATTCTTATTTCTTTCTTTTCTTTCCTTGAAATTATGGCAGTTCGGTGTTGGGATCGTATGCCCACTTTATGTGGGAAGCCGACGAGGAGGAAGAAGAAGAAATGCCGATAGCAACAATGGCGGAAGCTTACTAACTTCATTTCAGGTTGAAATCTTCAAAACTACATGAAGCAGAGTTAACAAAAACTTCCAAGTAGAGAGACAGCTTTCTGCATGTACAGTGCAATCCTTGTAAAATCTAATCAAGCTTCTTAAGTTTGATTACCGTTTGTTTTATGGTTTAGTGAATAAAAATGATGAATAATTGCTGTAACCTATAACGTAATGTAACAATGATATACGAGGTTAATAAAAAACTAACATAAAGTCAACACTTAAATTTTTTCATGGAAATCTCAATATTTTTCAACTTTTTAATTATGCATTTTATCAACTTTTATTAAAATTTAAGGAGAATTACGATCACAATACTAGTCGCAGACTTGACCCAAATATTTTATTTGTGTCAACCATTGTACCAAAACTTTAAAAAATTCGCACTTGGATTTCTTTTGGTATTCCAAAGCAGATTTTTTGTTGAAAATCCTAAATTCCTTTATGCAATAGAGGGGCTGAAGTTTCCAGTAATTGCGAAGCCATTGGTTGCTAATGGGAGAGCCAACTCTCATTAGATGGCCCTAGTTTTAAATAAGAAGGGTTTGAAAGGGTTATAACCTCCAATTATACTTCAGGAGTTTGTTAACCATGGAGAAGTGATTTTCAAAGTATGTGGCTGGAGAGCATGTATAATGTGTGAAACGGAAGTCGTTGCCTAATATTGCGAAATACCTAGTGTCATCGGAGGATTTGTTGCCATTCTTGCAGATCAGTGAACCAGTTACACACCAAAACCCAAAAACCCAAAACAAGAAAAGTCAGAATTCTTCAAATTTAGTAATAGATTAAAAGTGGTGCCGGCGTTGAAGCGGTGCCAACGTTGGGTGGCAGCGATGCCGACGTTAGGTGGCGGTGGTGGCTGGAAAGGGGGTGGCGTTGGTGAAGAAGTGAAGAAATAGATCCTTTTATTTATTTTCTTATTGAATTTTTTATTTATTTTTATATTAAAATTGTAAGGTTACTATTATTCTCTTTTTTACATTTATTCAAATTTTAGTGGTTGTTTGGAGCAATTTTTGCTTGATTTTAATAAAAAATGACAGTTGCCAGCAGCCCTTTTTGATTTCTTCCTCACATTGGTGGACCCCAAGTTGATTTTTAATGATAAAAAAAATCAAGATTTTGGACCAAAAAATCAGTAACAGAAAGGCACTTACTATCATGGTCAACTAACGGTCAAATTGATGAATTCCATTTATTTGAACTCCAAGTGCGAATTTTTGAAAGATTTGGGTCAAATTTGTGACAAAACGAAATGTGTGGTACCATGAATGCTATTCTCTCTAAAATTTACTAAAAATATGATATTTAGCAATGAGTTAAACTGGTTGTACACATCCCTTGATGTGTCTTCAAATCAATGCCCATGATTTTAACACATCATAAATATCAAACTTCGGGTACAAAATGAATGTATATATAGCAGCTTTATTTAGCAATACCAAACAAATGTAGGGGTGGGCGTGAATTAGGTTGGGTCGAGTCAGTTTTTGTCTCAACTCAAACTCAATCCAATATTGTCGGTTTGTTCGAAATCCAATCCACGTAAATGTTGAAACCCAATCCAATCATGTGTCGGTTGGGTTAGGTTGAGTTGATCGGTTCGAAACAACTTATCATATAAAGATTAAAATCGTCCAATTTTCGGATTTAAAGTAACATTAATATATCCATCCAATGTCAAAAAACTTGAAAATTAAAATAGTACAATCCACCAAATATCTATCAAAATAATTAAACAAAAATGATTACATATATCATTAAAATGAACCACAGTAGCACATTAGCATCCTAGAATCACAAAATTGAACTAAATACACATTATCAATCACTTAGAAGTTCAATGTCCAACTCTTTGAGAAGGTCTTCTCCATAAGTTGCAGCATATGTTTCCCGGATATTTGCAGCATTTCTATGAGCCAGTATGTCGAAAATCAATTTGTCGTTTGTTTCCCAACCTGCAAAATTATGTTCAGTAGATATTTATCACATCATAGTAAGAATGAAGCATACGAAAGTCATTGGCATATAAAATGAAAGTCTTAAAGCATATGAAGCCATCACATAGACAATTGGTTCCTACCACCAAATGAACCAATGGAAATTTCATGTCAAGGGAGGCAACTCTTGCAAAAGAAATTTCAATAAGAACATGCCAACTAATATGACCATTCCATCAAATTGTTGAACGAGAAAGCTCGAAATCTTTTCAGTTACCTCATTCCAGGCAATACAAATCCAATCACTCCTATCAGGTGCATTTACTACTTTTTGAGTGTGTTCAAACAATCTTAACTTCTTAATCAGTGTGTTACATGAACCAATTCTCGAATATGTCCATTTCTCTATCTCTTCTAGTTTACTAGAATTCAATTTAATGTTGTACCGAAATCATTGCATCACATATGGAAAACAATTTTAAGTTCATCATCACATACACATACACATACATATAAACCCATATCTGCCAAATAATCACAAAATAATCAGAGTATCCATAGAAAACAAGATTAGCGATAATACCTTTCAACTAACTCACGGCTTAGAGCAAGAAGATGGACTGAAAGAGTGAAGTTGGCAGGGTAGGTGGCAGTCGCCGGAGGAATTGCCGGATTTCGTGCTTGGGGAAATGGGGGTTGGTCCGGTTGGACAATTTGGGGTTCAGTTTGTCTCCAGAATGGGGTTTCTTATTTCATCTCCCTCCAAATGCTTTTTCTTTTTCTTTTTCTTTTTTATTATTTTTTTTATCGATTTTTCAGAAAATTGATTATAAATATACCTGGAAGCTTTTTTTTTTTTTTGATAAGAAAC
>CAIGRT010004071.1:0-13110 GCA_903798405.1 Fraxinus platypoda
GAACGCGCTTTCTCTTTAAAATTAGAGTTAAAGTTTAGCGATACGTTTTTTTGAGAAATAATTTTCTTTTATTTAAAAGTTCTCGGTCGCTACAAATGGTAAATACATAACCACTAGTAGACTTGGAATCCTTCATGTCTGATATCCAATTTGCATCACAAAATCCTTCCATATCGCAGGATATTTTGTGAAATGTAATCCATAGGTTAAGGTATACTTCAAATACCTAAGAACCCTGGTTAAAGCCTTACAATGATCATGTCTTGGATTACCTTGAATCTACTAAGTTTATTCATAGCATATGTTATATCCGGTCAAGTGCAGTTCATAATATACATTAGACTGCCTATAACCTGTGAATATTTTAGTTGTAACACACATTCACCATCACCCGTATTTTTGACTAAGTGTATACTTGAGTCAACAGAGATTTTCGCAGGACTTTCCTCAAACACTTTAAACTTCTTAAGTATCTTCTCAACGTAGTGAGATTGGGAAAGTACAATTCCTTCCGATATTCTACAGATCTTACGTTAGCATTTTCTTGGTGTTTAGCAATATTTCGTGACTATTGCCTATTATCAACATGTCGTCTACATAAAGACATACAATCACATAGGCATTTAGTGTATGTTTTACGTGTACACATTTGTCACACTCCTTGATTTTGAATCCGTTTGACAACGTTGTTTTGTCAAACTTTTAGTGCCATTGTTTAGGAGCTTGTTTCAATCCATACAAGAATTTAACGAGTTTACAAACCTTATGTTTGTTATTAGGAGAAACAAGCCCTTCAGGTTGCTCCATGTATATATCCTCTTCTAACTCACCATTTAGGAATGCCGTTTTTACATCCATTTGATGAATCTCAAGGTTATGTATTGCATATTGCCGTAATTGCAATTAGTAACCTTATCGGCGTGATTCTAGTCACGGGTGTATCAAAGAAGTCAAGTCCTTCTTTTTGCTTATATCCTTTGACAACCAATCTAGCCTTATATTTGTCAATAGATTCATCTGGTTTAAGTTTTTTTTCTTAAAAATTCATTTACACTCTAAAGGCTTATTTTCGGGAGGTAAATCAACCAACTCCCAAGTATGGTTTTGTATTATCAAATCTATCTCACTATTGATAGCTTCTTTCCAATGCGGTGCTTCCGGTGTAGACATGGCTTCATCAAAATTCTTTGGATCATTTTCTACCATATAAGTTAGAAAATCTGGGTCAAATGAAGTAGATATTATTGCCCTTTTACTGCACATTGGTTCTTCCTCATATGAAGTACTATTTGTAGTATCATAAGTTCTTTTGTTTGAACTTGTAGTTTCCGTTTCTTTACAAGGAAACACATTCTCAAAGAAAGTTGCATTCCTTGATTCAGTTATGGTACCCTCATGTACATCTTAAATTTCAGATTTATGTACAAAAAAAACAATATGTACTACTATTATTGGCATATTCAATAAATATGCAATCAATCGTCTTGGGTCCAATTTTCACTTACTTAGGCTTAGGTTCTTCAACCTTAGCCAAACATCCCCGCACTTTCAAGTGTTGGTAAGATGGAGGATGACCTTTCCATAATTTATATAGAGTCTTTTCCATTTTCTTGAGGGGTATCCGATTAAGAAGACTATTTGCCGTTAGAATAGCTTCCCCCCACAAGTTCTGTGGTAATCCCGAACTTAGCAACATTGCAATCATCATCTCTTTGAGAGTTCGATTTTTGCGTTCAGCAATGCCATTCGATTAAGGAGAGTAAGGTGTCGTTGTTTGATGAATAATTCCATATTCGGAACAGAATTCTTCAAACAGTGCCTGGTATTCACCTCCTCTATCACTACGAATATTTTTTATTCGTTTATCGAGTTGAATTTCAACTTCAGCCTTATATAGTTTAAAGGCTTCCAACGTTTCGTCTTTACTTCTCAAAATAAAGACATAACAATACCTTGTACAGTCGTCGATGAAAGTCACAAAATATTTCTTACCACCTTTAGTTTGAACATATTTTAAATCACATATATCGCTATGTATTAACTCTAAAGGTGTAGTTTCAAGCTAGGATATTTTACCAACTCTAAAGGTGTAGTGTTCCATTGAATCGAGTGGAACAGTGTTTTATCAAATTTTGCTTCAATAGACACTTCGCATTTATGATTAGGATCAATCTTAAGTGTCAGAATTAAACTTTGATTCATAATTTTGCGCAAAGATTTAAAATTCACATGTCCTAATCAACTATACCACAAACAAGACAACTCAAGCAAGTAAACATAATTTGAACTTTTATTCATCGAGTTTTGTCTTGGTACAATAGTAAAAATGTTCAATTTGAACATTCCATCACACATATATCTCTTGCCAACATACATCTCATTCTTAGACAGTACAAATTTATCGGATATAAACACTAGCTTAAAGTCATTTTTACTAAGAAGAGACCCGGACACTAAATTCTTTCATATGTCTGGCACATGCAGGACGTTGTTGAGGACGAGCTCTTTTCCGGATGTCATCTTCAAAGTGACTTTGCCTTGTCCTTCAACCTTAGAACTTGAAGATTTTCCCATGTAAAGTTGTTCCCCGTTCAGTTCTTGATAGTTGGAAAACATGGTCCTATCTGAACATACATGACGGGTGGCGCCGGTATCAACCCTCCATTCCCTCGAGTTTCTAACCATGTTGCATTCGGAGAAAACCGCAGATAGACTCATTTCTTGTATCCCTTCAGAAAGGGTGTCTTTCTCAACCATGTTGGCTTGAGCATTCTTCTTTGACTTCCAACATTCGCTTGAACGATGTCCGACCTTTCCACAGTTATAGTAGTTCCCCTTAACTTTTTGGCCTTCTTGGAGTTGTCTCTTCATGGTGCCTCACCGGAGAACTTTCGTTTCTTATTGATAGCCTTCGAGTTGGTTTCAACAAAGTTTGCTCCAAGTTGGACAATAGGCCTTCTTTCAGATTTTCTATTGTCTTCTTTGATCCTCTAGAAGACAATCAACTCTTCCAAGTTCATTTCCTTGCTTTTATGCTTGAGGTAATTTTTAAAGTCTCTCCACATAGGAGGGAGCTTTTCGACGATGGCAGCAACTTGGAAGGATTCACTCAATTTCATCTTTTCGGCATGGATATCATGCAATAGAACTTGAAGTTCTTGCACTTGGTTGATCACCATTTTGGAATCCACCATTTTGTAGTCCAAAAACTTGCCGACTATGAACTTCTTTGTTCCGACTTCCTCAGTCTTATATTTCTTTTCCAATGAATTCCATAGATCCTTGGCTGAGTCCTTTGAACTATACACTTCATAAAGTGTATTGTCCGATCCATTAAGGATGTAGTTCTTGCACAGAAAATCAGAATGCTTCCATGCGTCCAAGGAGATAATCGATTCACGATTATTCTCTCCTTCTTGTATGGCTGGTGGAGTCTCCTTTAGAAACTTTTCCAAATTGAGTGTAGTAAGATAGAACAACATATTTTGTTGCCATCTCTTGAAATCTATGCCTCCAAACTTTTCCGGCTTCTCCCTATGTGGTATCACAGTATTTTGTAATGGTATAACATAGGCGGAACCACATTGTTCATACCATGTTGACTCGAAGTAGACTCTACGTTACTCATTTATGTTACTTCAACAGAAGATTAACATAGCAACAATAAAAGGGGAAAGAATAGTACACGAAGACTATTCCAAAAATGACAAATACGGGTTTGAAAACAACAAACAACCATGACGTAATATTGTCTTAAGATTGTTGTTCCGGGTGTATATAATAGCGATAAACGGTTGTTTATGTAATCAAACAAACAAAGTTTAATCCGCAGGAGTGTGACTAAACTATATATATATATATATGGGGTTGAAAAATGTAGTATGAAAAACTAAAATTGCAGCCAAGAAGTAAGAAGAAGAAGAAGTAGTAGGAAATGAAAATCTGAGGCAAGTGATGGCACTTTCCCCTTAAGACAATATTGCCCCGCTACGGTGCTCACGGTTGTCGGCACTTGTCTCCCAAGATACAACGGATTCAATTCTTGTGGTAGTAGAACTTCAAACCACAAGACAACAGCGAACGTGACGAAATTCCCTCTCTACAAGGAAAATGGTTTTGAATGAATTTGGGATAGTTTTTGCAAGATATTTTATGAATGCACAATGCACATATGGTATGGGATGCAAAAGGGACGTCCAAGAGTTTCTATATATAAAGGATGAGGGGTTGTGAATGAAATGTCGCGCCCCAAACTCGACAACACTTGCCAAATGTCGCACCATTCACTGTCGCTAGCCTATCGCCATCACCTGGCACGAGATATAAAAATAGTAACTTTTTCGCTAGCTTGTCGCTGGCCTGTCGCTCGAGCTATAATCCTGTCGCTCGAGCAACAATCCAGCCATAAGCTAGCAATATCCTTAGTCAATTTTTCAGACAGCTTTTTTTATTTTCTTCCCAACTTTGGACCGCAATTTCTCATTCATCCGAAATTGATTTTGAGATTTCAAATATACCACGATGATCTACTCGATGAGTAGAACAAGTTGATCTATTTACATTTGTAATTTGACCATCAGATCAAGTCTGGATATTTGGCCGAAGTTGACACGAAAGTAATTGTTTTTCCAAGTTTTTGGTTTTGACACCAAATTTTCAATCTTCTAAACCAATTTCCAACAGTGCAAAGGCAGACCGCAGCCTCAAGGTTAGCGAGACCTTCGATAAGGGTGCAGCATGGAGTTTTTGGTAGTGTCCCAATAGTAACACCAATCAATTCACCAAGCAGATTAGAACATACCCCCAATTTTAGGGCATCCCTAGGGCAAGTGGCCTTTCTGGGGCTCGGGATTGGCTTGGGGTTCGGTTTAGGCCTTGTTTTAGGACCAGGGCAAGTGTCACATGCACTAGTAAGAGTGAAGAAGAGAAGATTTAGGGCTAGAAATAGGGTAATTGATGTTTTACTATTGGAAGCCATTTCTCAATAACCCTAATTCTTGACAATTTGAAGCTGGTTATTCTGTTAAAGATAAATGGTTTTAGAATGGATGATTTGGTTGTGAGGAATGGATTTTTATAGGGGAGAAGAGAGTTGATTTTTCAAAATTGATGTGAACATGTATAATAAAATAACTATGTGCACTCATAGGTGCCCCAAGGATTTTAGCTGGCAAGAGGCAAACTTTTGGATGCATGTGAATTAGGATATTCAAAGTTCCATGTTCTTTGCTGAAGCCTAAATCTGTGTTATGTATCAAATATATACGTAATAAGGTAATAAATATCAAATTTTAATTATTTGATTCGTATAAGCCAAACCTATTTACATAAATAACTTTTTCCCATAATGCGTCGATGAATTGTTGATTGCCATATCAATAATAAGGAATTTCAACCTTATAGCACTGTGGACAAGAGGACTTGAAAGTGTAAGGCCATATTAAGTAAAACACACACACACAAAAAAAAAAGAAAAAAAAGCAATTCTTCTCAAATGCTGGATATATTTTTAATCTTTGTTTATTGTTGCACTTATGTTTCAAACTTTTTTCACATTTTAATTATTAAACATTTCACTAATTAGAACATATTGTCCCAAATGATAGTGTTTGTTCAAAAGTTCCATTAGGAGGGTGTAAAAAGATTCATTTGCCCCTTAATTTTAGTGCAAGTAATAATGTTGAATTTTGATTTTGTGGGATTTATTTGGAAAATGAAACCTACTTTGAACAAAGATTACATTGGATTATGCCCTTGTTTGGTGGGGATCAGATTTTTCTAAAAATTGATGAAATACGTGGTTAAAAAGTTGAAAGACCAATGAAATGTGTGGTTAAAATTAATTGTTGACTTTGATTTAGATTACAATTTGGATTTTAATTTTCACCAAACATGAGCTATATAAATTGTGTGTCCATAGGTATTTATATTGTTGGTGGTAATACAAAGCAAAAATAGAGTTGTTTCATGTCATACTTGGATATATGAATTTTAACATGTTTATACGTACAATAAACAAAAGTTGGTACAGCAAATGGAGTTGTTGGGAGTGGGGTCTAGTGGACCATGGACATAAACATGCAAAAGAGAATCAAAATACATATTTTAAATTCTGAAATAACTACTCTTACTTTTGCTCTTTGTTTGCTAGATGTTCTTCATTGGGGTTGGGGGTCAAGGATGAAGACAACTTCATACGGGGCCTTGTTGGTGATTGCTTCCGTGTTTACTTTTTTGATGTATAAGATGTGTTCATGTGTAGTTATTGAGTGAAACCCACATATGTTAGTCAATAAGGACAGTAATATCAAGTTAGAACTGCTATTTTTCTATAGTCCAACTTTATTCAATATATTTTGATACCACAAATAAACAAGTCGTAGATGTTAGCATTAAACGAACTTCTTTACAATTTTTATAAATTAAATAAAGCACTTCCACTTTTAAACTTGCTCACAAACTTATTAGAGTTAGGAAACAGCTTATACTAAAGCTGATAGGAGAGTTTACACTGCATATCAACATTCCAGTTGAAGACAACAACAATATTGAATTTTACAACACTGAAAGAAACACTTAGAAAATATGCATGCAAACATGGGTGAAGGTAACCTAGATAATGGATAGTAGTGCGATCCCAAAGAGTAAATTACATCATACAACTATCTGGAATTCAAAAATAAAGTTACATCTGTAATCAAGAAATGTAATAGAATTGTTGGGAGATGTACCTCATATAAAATGTGTTTCATCCTATCACTTATCAATCTACTTTCATCTCTCAAAGCAACACTAATCGCAGGATGTAACCACAAGGCATTGTTCAGCCATGCATCTACACAAGTGTGTCCTACAGAAAAATAACACCACCATATAGGCCCAGCTGGCTATTCCCATTATGGGGCGGCTACCTTGGCAATAGTTGCCTCATCTTCATAACCTATGAAATCTATTTTTCATGTTAAGACTCAAGCAAACAAATTATGGTCAAATATAGTTATTATGATCAAATTATTTGCATGAATAATAAACCCCAAATCTGAATAAAAAATTACTTTCATAAGAAAAATCACTATAGCAGAAATCATTCATCAAGACCAAATTTTTAAGATGGAACATAGATGTGATAGCTTTGAGTTCCCCTTTCCTTCCTCTTCTGTAAATTCTTATACGAATTGTCAGATTCAAGATCATGATATAATGCAGTTTTAAAACCATGCAGAAGGATCAAAATCACAAAATCGAAAACCCATGTAAGATTTCTACTGAAAAACAGTTGTAAGCGCCCAGAATCATACTTGAAAAAAATCAATTCAGTTCTTATTCTGCTTTCTCCTAAATAAATAATTTGGCATGACAATAGGACTCCTTCTAAAATTTACACATGGGCAAAGGAATTCTTTCCAGGTAGTGATGGTTTGGAGATTCAATTTTGCCAGAGAGATGATGAACTTGGGTGGTGATTGAGAATGGAATAAGATGATAGAAAATCACGATGTTGTTGAGAGATTTTAGGGATTAATATAAGGTAATTAGGGGTGTTAGGAAGTAAGTTTATGAATTCTACAGTATTTTAATTGATAAAATTTGAGCGTTGGATTGAATTAAATTAAATTAAAGGTTGCGATTATTTGTCAAATACTTGTCAAATTAATGGGTAGGAGGAAGGTCCCGATATATATAGAGTAACTCCTTATTTTTATGACTCGCTTAATAGTAACATACATATGAAAGGCCAAGAAGTGTTTAAAATGCTACAAGCAAATGATTCATTTCTTAAAACTATATTCTCAAACAAATTAGAAATATCATTTAATGATTAAAAAATCCATGAAACTGAGAACCATGTGTTCTACTAGAATTTTGATTACTCAAAGAAAAATTTAGGTGCTTTATCCATCAAGGTTGTATGTTTCAGAATGTGGGTTATTCTGTTGACGTCGACATCCTTGTACATATTCCATGTCTTGTGCTTGTGCAAGAATTGGATAGTCTATTGTAACATGATCTGCCTCGCATTCTTCACAACTTGTCCGCTTGGCCTCTACTCCATTCGCTGATTGTGACATGCTCTCAATCTTATAAACCAAAGAGTCAATTTTTGAAGACAATGCCGTATAAGTATCCACCTTATACACTCCAGGTGCCTCCTTATGAACAACCCATTCACAAGCCCACATGCTTATAGTAGCATTCACTCTCTCAAATAACTCCAAAGCTTCATCGATTACCTTCGTGGATAAAGAGCCATTTAATGATGAGTCCATCATGCTTTTGGACCTGGAGCCCTTTACTATTGTTGTGATGATGGTACTTTCGAAGCATGTTCTTGAGTCTGCTCTAAGCCTCATCAAAAGATTCGGTTTCTCCTTGATAAAATATGGATATGTCATGCTTTAACTTTACTATCTTGGTTGATGGGAAGAATTTTGTGCAAACTTTTTGAGCCAAGTAGTGATACTAGCAATATGCTGTGAGTCTAACCATTCAATGGCTTTATCACGTAGAGTATGTAGAAATAATCTCAATCTGATAGCAACATCTGAAACCCCTTGATATTTAAAGTGTGCAGTCATAAAGTCCCCAACTAGCATATTCCCTTCATTGACCATTGCCTCTTCATTTACTTGGATAACCGGATTATTTGTGCATTAGCCATCTCTGTGTGTTGTGCTTCTCCTTGCCTAAGGTGAAAAGTGCATTCGATTTCTAGATTAGTTGGTATCAGTTCACCATTTCTCAAATTTAGAATAAAATGCCTGAAAGAGAGAAAATAGAAGTATTGAAATAAATTGATAGCATAGAAAAAAAGAAAATAAAAGCAAAAGGTTCAAATTAGTGCCAAGGTAAACGATTAACACTATGTCTAACATATTTTCCATCTTTTAAAGGTAAAACAAGTCACAATATTCATACAATCATTGTGCACATAATTAATGTAAAGAAGATAATTCCATGAAAATCGTTTAATAATTGAAAACGTGTTTGAATGTCAAAAAGAAAAATTAAGAATTAAAGGTTCATGATACAAGATTTATTGTAACCCTAACACTAGATTTGTTTAGTCTATCATGTGTTGAAGAAGAAAGCAAAAAATATAAGAATTGTTCATCGCCTAGAAATTCTTGAATTCAATCTTGAAATTCTTGGAGTTGATCTTGATTCGTTATTCACCTCTTTTTGCAATCAATTCTCCAACCCCTATTTAGAGTTGATAGTTGGTATTTATAGTACTCTCTAAGAAGTCCCAAAAGTATCTAGAATTCGTGCAAATAATGGCCCAAAAGAAAGAATCCCTATTGGAATAGAATTCAATGCGATCTCCCAGGCAAAACCCGGACATTTGCCCAGGTACACAAATTCTTCCCTGCCCGTCAATATAATTGGGCAGTCGCCCAATTATGATCATCATATTTCACTCTAAAAGACTGGATTTTCTTGACTTACATTGTTGAGTGGTTAGAGGTTTTAATATATTTGTCTTATATCTGTGGTCTAAGTCTCTTCTTCTTGTTTATATATCTTGGAGAATTTTATCTATGCAAATTCATATAAACCTCATTCCTAGATAATGTGACATTTCATATAAATATGGCTAACAATTCTATTTTCAACTAATGATAGCAGTAGCATGTTTAGTTTGTATATGTGATATGGCTATTGAGTTGCAGTTGTTAGTGTGAATATGTTTGAAGCTACGTAATTTATTCGCAGCGAACTTCTTTACATCATGTACATATTATATATCGGGATGATATTCTTCTCAAGTTTATGTTTTGATTTAAATGTGTTCGCCTGATAGCTGATATATAATCTACGATACTATGATAACAGGAAAAAAAAATCTGATAAAAAATTGCAATTGCAACTCGAGTTCATCGGTTTTTGTAAAAAAGGCAATCTGACAAAAGAAAAATAAGTCTAAAATATTGATTGTCTTTGCCCATCTTCAATTTTCGAATTACTTTTTCTAATTTTGGAAGTCATTAAATGAGAGGCATAATCTTTGCTGGATTCAATACAAATATTTCAGTTACAAAATGCTATTTGTGTATATTTATAGAAGTTAGTATTTTTAGATATATTTTATATGTCAGCCAGTATTTTTAGTTTTATTAACATAGCATAGTAAAATATGAAACAATATTTTATAATGATATAAATACGAATTTTTCCGTAATATATATGAATCATGAGCAACATTAATTGTTTAAGTTATTTCCAAAAGCCCACGTTATTTTCTAATTGAGCATTTTGACTTGGTTGTTGGTAACAATTTAATCCAATGTTTACATCATAGCCCATGATTCATTGGATATCAAAACCTAACAATATCAAATTTTGAATCAACGAATTTCGAAGTGTTAATCATCTTTAGTTAGATATCGCTAATCACTTGGTCTAGTTGATTGAAGATCAACCATGCATGGTTTTATATCCATTTACAATGATCAAGCTGCACAATTATTTATACAAACATCAGCACGAGAATTTAATGAGGTTAATTAATTTCCTTCCTGCAAAAAGTTCTGGTCCCTGCTTAAAAGTAGAAAGATCTCAATTGATGATAGTGTAGCTATGCCAACGAGTTTAGCCGAACCACGAGCCAAAACTCAAAGCTCGGGCTCGGCTCGAACAAAACAGATCAGAGCTTTTTTGGGCCCGAGCCGAGCCGACCAAAAAAATGAGACTCGGCCCGAGCTTTCGGCTCGAGCCTTAGCAGGCCGAGCAGAGCCCGAGCCGAGCCGGCCCATGTTTTTTTTTTTAATTCGTTATAAATCTATAATATTTTATAATCTATTTAAAATTTGTGTGATTTATACGTGTTATAAACAATAACTAAATATTAATATATATAACAAACACATTTAAACTTAAAAGAAAAATTACAAAATTAAATTTTTGTTTTTTTTTTATAGAGGAAATTACAGCTAGAATGGGTTTTAAATTTCCATTTTCATAAATCAAGAATCAAGTTTAGAGAGTGTTTGGTATGGATTTTTGGGGGAAGAATTGATTTTTGAATAGTGATATGATGGAAAATATGTGGTTGAAAAAGAAGAAAAAAGTTTTGATGTGATGGAAAATATTATTTTATTGAAGAATGTGTNAATTAAACCCTAATTCATTTTTATTCTCATTCTCTCTCTCTATCTTCTCACTTTTCTTCTCCCTCTCTACCCAACCAGCGAACCCGCCGCCTTGCCCTTGCCCTTGCCCAATTTCTTCAATTCGAATACGGGAAATGGCAGGAAAAGAAGTTCGAGAGTACACACATCTTACGGATCCCAAAGGTAGGTTACTTTTTCTGTGCGAATGTTTTCAAGTGCTTTGTTTATATGAAAACTGATTATCGAATCGGACGCAGATAAAAAATTGGGGAAGGGAAAGGACAGAGTAGATGATGAAGAAATTACTTTTCAACGTATGGTCGCTAAGGTTAGCAAATCCTATCTCTCCTCCCTTTTCCGAGATAGGATTCGCTAACCTGTTGATGGTGGTGGCGTCGCGCAGAGGTAGCTACGGGATTTGTGTTTGTTTTATGGTAGTGTGTGGTTATGGTGAATGACAGTGGTGTTGCGTGGTGATGGTGGTGACATTTGCAGATCGGTGGTGTTGCGGGCAGTGGCGCAGAGGTTGATGGTGTGGTGTATTGGCGACGGTAGTGCTAGTTGGCGGGGGCAGGGGCAACTGCAGCTATGGTGGTGGTGGAGTAGGGGTAGGGTAGGGTAGGGTAGGGTGCGGTGGTGAAGTGGTTTGTGACCAATTTCGATGATTGTGACCGACTAATATGTGACTAATTCGCTGTTGGGTGTGTGCGGTGTCATGTCGATGGTGGTGGGTGTATGTGACCAATTATTTGGTTGATTGTAACCAATAATTGGTTAATTTTTGACAAACTCACAATTTATTAAGTTATAATCAAGTTGTCACCAATAAAAGCAATTTGTGATCTATAATTTGTTGTTTTGTGACCATAAAATAAGTTTTGTGACTTATAAATTTTGTGTTTTGTAATCGATAAACAAATTGTGACTTTAAAATTTTTAATCTGTGACCGCTAAAAGATCTGTGACCTACAAAATTTTTGAATTGTGACCAAATTTCATAGATATGTGACCTTTATATATTTATTAATTAAATATATAATTAATTAATTGAATCATAAATAAATTTTAATTAAAACCTGATTTTTGAAGTGTTAAACTTGTGACCTTATTTGTGAAATTGGAAATCTAATTTCAGGTGTAGGTGTAATTTCCTCTTGTTCTTAGGCTATGTTTGATAACCCATTCCATTTTAGGTTTTATTTATAAATATATAATTAATTAATTAAATCATAAATAAATTTTAATGAAAATCTAATTTTTGAAATTTAAACCTTCTATCCTTAATTTTGAAATAGTGTTTAGTAAAAACCTAATTTATGTATTGTTCCCTTTTTTATATTACTTAGTCACGGGCCGGCCCGTGGCTCCGGTGCCGACCCGGGTTTGAGCCGACTCCCCAAAATGGGGCTCGGCCCGAGCCTCGGCTCAGTGGAACCGAGCCCAAGGCTGGTAAGCCCAAGCCGGCGAGCTTTTTGCCATCCCTATGAGAGTGCATGGAGTGGACTGGTCCTTCCAAGTTTGCGCTTAGATTTTGTACTCGGCTTGTAGAAGAGCCAAAAATTTGGCCACATTCAAAATTATGGATGTCCTTCGTGTGTAAGAGAAAATTATCACTGCCCCCCCAAATAAATTAATGAACTTTGAAGCAATGTTTGTACGGAGAAAATGTGACATGAGTCGACCCTTGACCTAAATTCAACCCACGATTAAACCAATTTCGACTTTTCATTATGTGGGAAACACGGTGGATACTTAAGTTAAAAAGCATAAAAACAATCATCACTCTTTCCAAAGATAATAAAATGACATTTTATCATTTTTTTTATAACAATTGAACTTTTAACATCAAGTCTGTTATGTACGAGATTGATTTTAATTTTAACTTCAAAGATCAACTCGTTGAAACCATAACCACTACCTTCACATTTTATGAAATGAATGAGATTAGAACACAAATTAATAAAAAAACTGTAGATGAGAAGACAACAAAATTGAAAAG
>CAIGRT010004076.1:0-10879 GCA_903798405.1 Fraxinus platypoda
AGTTATGATAAAAACACTGAAAGAAGGTGCAGCTACCTGTTAAAAACAAGAAATTCCGTTACATAGCCACTTTTAATATATAGAAGATAATCTTTTCGCAATTGGGCAGCAGATGTATTTTTCCAAATTTTGCGGCGTAATCATTAACAAGGAAAAAAAAAAACAATCCTACTTTATAATATCATGTTAGAAAACGTCATGAAAAAACATCTAAAATTTAATCTTGAAAAATCTTTTAAAAGAAATGATTGTAAGGCACGGATCAGTCGACACACTTATTTCAATTAGGTCAACACATCCATTGTACCCTCATCATTTACCTACGAGTAATATTATTCATAGTGAAGATAATCGATAGTCGTCCTACGTGACATATATGTGACAATTTGTTATTTGATGTAATACAATGATAATTTTTTATTGTCTCGTGCATCAAATAAGAAACTGTCATATGTATGCTACGTATGATGACTATCAATAATCTTTAGCATGAGTAGCATTATTCTTTACCTCCTCCCCCAACATGACATTAATAATGAAATCATTACAAAAATATCCAAACAATGAAACATAATTACAAACCACTCAAACAAACGAACAAGTGTGCAGGACGTTGACTGCTTGTATATGTGGGAGACCTTTATAATCCACAAGCTGCAAACACCTCAACCATTGTGAACGAATTATCCACGACACTGAGGCCTCTTTAGAATTTAGAAGCTGAACCACATAGCTCGAGTCAGTACTCTCCAACCATAGACTGAACCATTCCTTGTCCCTAGCATACTTGACACCAAACACCACAGCATATAACTCCACAATGTACAACCATTGACTATCCAAGGGACCTACGAACATCCCATAATAAATCTTTTTCAATTTTTGAATACCCCACTAAAGTTCTAAGAATATAATGATGCACGTTTTTAATCATATATGGTCTAAAAGTTCAAAGAAACGAAAATGTTCCACGACACTAAGGCCTCTTTAGAATTTAGAAGCTGAACCACATAGCTTGAGTCACTCTCCAACCATAGACTGAACCATTCCTTGTCCCAAGCATACTGGACACCAAACACCACAATTTTTGTTGTTTAAATATAATAAATTTGTTGTTTAAATCTATTATACACTATGCCTCCTCGAGTGTAAGAAAGCTTCATTCTTTTCCTTAAATATATACTTGTACGTCTACAATTTTTATAAATAAAATATATTAGGTTGGATGACATCTATAAAGATAATACATTTATTTAATTATATTTAATATTCCATAAAAATCCTCTTTTTTCCTATTAGAGTAATATTTATGTATGTAGAGATATTTGTCCTTTCGTTTTTTGGCTAGTTTTTCAATTGCTATCACTGTTTGGAGATGATATGGACGTGCAAATTGCCTTACCGAACGATTTCTTCTGTAAATTTGACAAATTAAACCGCGTTAGCAAATAAAAGTCAAATCATCCCTCATCTACGTTTATATTCACATTAGGAACACACATTAGAGCGCTCGACTATTGGAAGAAGGGTGGTTAAATGTTGGTATGCGTTCTGAAACTCAAGTCAATCTAACATTTTGGAAGTACTAAAATAAATGGACACTACCGCTAGTTTGTTCTGAAAAACACCAGGTCCACTGTGCTATGACACGATATCCACCATTTTGAATGAAAAATTAAAAGATATATCCACATAATCTATCATAATACCCTCTACTCAATATTCATTATAATTTTATACTAAAATTCTCCACACTGTCAAATTCGGCGCACGAAGCATAACCTTATTTTTTTAAGTTTGCTACAAGTGTACATCATACTTATAGTCCTCCAATGAACCAATAACAATTCTTTAAGCGGATTAGACTTGATTTGACTGAACCTTTGATCTCTATTAAGATAACATATTTGATAATGAGGCTACAGTTCGTGTCCATTCATCAAATTAACTACCAAAATGAAAACTAGTTGGTCAACTCTATGTCAGATCGTACGATGAAATGAATTAAAAGTCTCCTAAGAACATTTTTTTTTTTTTAATTCTTTATAGAGAAGCAATTGTTCACCTTTGGCAATTCATGTAGTAACAACAAAATTTGTTGACTAGGTTATTTCGATGCTCCAACAATATTATGTAAGATTTTCTCAAATTAAAACACTATTTTGTTTGAAGGCATTGAACACACAATTTTTATTGAACTATTTCATTTAAAGATTTAAAATATTAAAGACGGAAATAATTATTTACTTATAGTTACATCTTTAACATGTAGATTTTTTTATTTTTTTCAAAAAACTCGACACAACATTTAGCCCCTATTGGTGGCCTTTATTTAAAAAAAAATTGTTTTAAATAGTAATTTTTTTTTTAAAGAATGTGTGGTTAAAAAGTAAAAAAAAAAAATGTTGAATTTACGTGTAGAATATTTTATTATGTGAATATGTGGTTGGAATTTGGAAATGAGTGAAAAATAAATTAAAGTAAAAGGAATCAGACATGGCTTAATGATTTATTAATAATGATAAAACTTGATAGTGGAACTCATGCTTGTTCTGTTATCAACCACCTCATATAAAATTTCAATATGTTAAAAGAGGAAATAAATTATTTTATTATATTATAACTTCAATGCTCTTGTTGGCAAATTCATTTTTCCACTAAAGTAAAATTACATGCAATAAATTTGTAATTTGGTGACCCTAAAAGCACTTGCAATAGGTACTATTTAGTTCCATCCTTTTATTGTTAGTAATGTTATCTAGTACCAGTTTTAATATCAATTTAAGTAAATGACATGTTCAATCAAAAGGGCTCTATCCTTATATTTAGTTAAACATATGATCTAACGACACGTGTTTCTAACTGGGTTAGTATAAAGACAACTAGATTTTCTGTTTGACACACATTCTTTTAAAATTCATTTTCAACCACACATTTTTCAATAAAATAATATTTTTCATCACATCAATAAATTTTCCTTACTTTTTAACTACATATTTTCTATCATATCACTATTTAAAATACATTATTTCCTCAATAATATCCATCAAACACCCCCTCTGTGTGAATTTGACTCTTCAAATATAGAGTAGCAAATATACTTTGCATGTGATATTTATAAACTTTTATTTATTATATCACAACTTTCTATTTCATCTCTTTGATTTTATATAGAAAAATAGAGGGAAAATGACAAAAAAAAAAAAGAAAAAAGAAAAATAAAGAGCATTATTTGAGATGATATTAAGACATTCAAATATTCATCTCAAAGTTAAACTAAGAATTTAATTACTTTAGATTTAAATCTTGAACAATTTACATTGGAATCTTAATTTGTACATAATTAACTATAGTCCAAGTAACTGCTCCATGTAAAATGAAGTTAAGAAAATGGGATCACAAATATTTTTCATTTCTCATGTCTATATCTTCCTCCACATGCTTATATACAGAATATGATTCGACATATCTCAGTATTTTTTCTGGGTTGTTCAGCGAAGATGGTTCGTGAGCACTTCCACAGGCACCAGACAAAATCCCCTCTTCTTTTGCTCCATATACTCACTATTTCTTCCATCAGCAAAATTCATTTCGTCTCTCTCATCTGTTCCTTGTATTGAGAAATTATTGGAGCCGCCTTCTGATTTTTTATAACTGACATTTCTGGGCTTCAAACTGCTAATCTATTCACAGTAATTATTTAGACATCAACTATAATATTTAACTGTGTTTTTTAAATAATATATAGTGGAATTCATCTGATCATTTACCTTAGGGCTGTTGGCTGGAGAACTAGCCGTATCCTCCAAATCATCACAAGAAAATATCTTACTGTTTGTGTTCTTGAATTTCAATCTCCTAGGAAATTGAGAGCCATCGAAAGACGGACACGGGATAACTTGATCATTATTATTAGGGCCATTCCATGCAGCATCAGAAACCAAAGAAGGACTGCTAAAACTGTCCATGGAATATGAATTTTGGCTGAATGCAAAATCCTCCAAATAAGCTGTCCAACCACTCTCTTCAGTTCTTCTTAAAGAAACTTGCTTGCTTACAGATGAATTCTCGGGGTCTTCCATACATATAAGGAGAAGAAAATTGGAAGGGAATAGATCAGAAGATGAGTTTCACAAAGTCTTGAAGATGGATTATAAGAAGGGGAAGGGTTGGAATGTGGAGAAAAAGGATGCCCACAAAGTGGAACCTTTGTGTGGGGACAGAGGTAGTTAGAGGGAACATATCAAAAGTCTTAACATGGAATAAATCTGATAGAAAAATGAAATGGAGAAATAAAATAAAAGAGATAAAAGGGAGAAAATCTGCAAAAATAGGATTTTCATTTGCAGTCTCTATGGATTAATGCATCTGAAAAAAGGAGAAAAATGGTATAATCTAGTTCAATTAGGGGTGTAAACTAGAGAAATTAAGCCCGTGTTTGACAACAATTATTTAGGTAAAAAAGAGTTTTGAATATTGATTTTTTTGGAGAATCTATAGTTAAAAAATATGAAAAAGTTTTGAGTTTACGTGCAGAATATTTCATTGTGTGAATGCGTAGTTGAAAATGAGTATATAGAAAAAAGAGTTTCGAAATAATGATTGTCAAATAGAGTTTAAATAGATATTAATACAACATTTAACTTATTCTTGACGATTGATCATTTGACATATCTATTCACAAGCAACATTTCAAGCAAGTTGTTGTTTTCTAGCATTTTAAAGGGAGATTAGCATTATTGTCAAGCAATAACATTATGATTAAAACGCTTTTAATTGGATTATTTAATTTNCATTATTGTCAAGCAATAACATTATGATTAAAACGCTTTTAATTGGATTATTTAATTTAAGACTGTTTAGGTAGGAACCACACCACTTACTTGTTAACCGAATTCCTACCCTCACATAATTAAATATATTGGTTAATTACACAGGAGGTTACTCATTTTTCACCTAATTGCAATCAAGTCACCAAAATTCAATTTGAAGCAATCAAACAGCTGAGTTTTAATTTAAAAGCAATACTATTGGGATTTTGTTAATTTGTCTATCGAATTTTTTGACATCTCTGTCAAAACTAACATGCCAATCGTAGTCAGCAGATTTATAAGATTGAATGTCATTAAACTTTCACCTTTGTTGCAACCAAGTAGCATTCGTTTGAACAAGAAAACTATCATACTACTACGTAGGGTTAATTCTCTGAATGGTCATTGAACTTTTCTCAAAGTTCTCAAGGTGTCATTGAACTTAAAAACTGCCCTCGTTAGTCACTTAACTTTAAAAATTGGTATCCAACCATCAACTGCGTAAACGAAGTTTGCAAAATTGGAAGGATTTGATGACATTGGGCATGAGTCTACATGTATGTGACTTTTTTTTATTTACAAATGTCTAATGCATATTTGGATTTTTTTAATGACTATTGAATGCGTGGTTTTATCCAAATGTAGGTTTTTCGAAATCTGAATTTCACAAACTTTAGAAGCCAGATTATTATACTTTTTAACTAATTATATCATGATTTATGTCAAAATCTGCTTTATAGTTTTTAAATGTGTGTTACGTAAGTCATATCGTTAGATGTGTCATCAAATTCTTCCAATTTTGCAAGCATAATTTACGCAGTGATGGATGAAGTATCAATTTTGAAAATTAAGTAATAATGGGGGCAATTTTTAAATTAAGTGACCCTGTGAGAACTTTAAGAAAAGTTCAGTCACCATTTAGGGAATTAAGGTCTACTACGTATCAACATTCAATGACATATGTCGATCAATGGCCGAGCTAGTAATTTTTCATTTGGGAGCTAGTTTCCTTGCAATACATACTTCTGATTAAAAATCGTTATATGATGAGTTCAACATAATGAGCCAAAGATGACGATTATAAATTAATTTAATAATTCAAATTTATCTTTTGATACTCATTTTAACGTAACTTTTGACTTATTTACCGTTTCAAAGTATTCATGAAAAACTTTGCATTGCATCTGTCGAATTGAAACCATTCAACAGAGAGTTTTGAAAAAAAGAAGCTAAAGAGGGGTGCTAGAAATGGATTTAACAACATGATTTTTAGCATTTGGGATCACCTTTTTCAATTTGTTTTTGGTCTACGTTCTTCTTATGCCGGGTTTGGTTCTTGGTAATTAGGTTTGAAAGTATTTATAGCAAACTTTGCAATGCATATTTTGAACTAAAAAACTGTCAAACCATAAGTTAAAACTAACAAGCTAGAGTTTAACACTACTAGAATTGGATTTAATTTTCATTTTTAGATATCACTTTAATTAAAATTTTATTTGACGTTAATTTGATTCATTTTGCTTTTCAAATTTCCCAATTTCTTAAATATCATCCGCCACAATGCAAATTGTCAAAATACAAACCGCGATGCATTTTCTTACATCCTGTGCCACAACCCCTAATTTAAATTTTGTTGTGACGAGGATATTGATGAGGAAAGAATGACGAGGAGAAATGGTAACTTGAATATTAAAGAGTGTTTTGAATTAGATCAACCGTGCTTAGGGTTTGAAGATTTTTGCGAGAAATATGAAATTACATTGGGATATTTATTGCGTCCAATTTATATGGGAAGAATTTAGTAGATGTTATTTGGAAGAAGATGGAATAATGATTGGAAAGTTGGTTGCATAATACAGGAAAAATACAAAGTGATAGTATTTCCAATTATTCTAACAATGACAACATTTATCAATTTGTAAATATGAGGAGTGAAGCGGTTATGATTTTTTCCATTCAAAAATAATAGTGTTGGGTTTTGATACCCAATAAATTCGGGAGATAATTTTAAAACGATGTCATGAATTTATATTGACACCTTAGCGATGGTTTGACTTTGAAACAATTTGGAGTCATTAGAAGCAACTTAATTAAGTTAAGAGAAAATTACCTAGAATCCTACAATTAAAGATTAGTTCTCACAAACAAGGGGTTTAAGTTTCAAATTCAGATTTCAGGTGGTAAATAAAAATATTAATTGTAATTAATAAAAAATTAATTAAACTTAATCTACATAATAACCCCACCACCCCCATCCACTCCGATTAATTCCAACACAAACCTACAATTCTCTCTCTCTCTCTCTCTCTCTCTCATTTACATCAACTCCAACGGCATAATCAACTCCGGCCACACCCATCGTCAACTACAACATCCTGAAGGAGTCCAATCCCCACCTTGTTCTTCGCGTCCATGGTGGTGCCAAGAAGGTGAGGTAGATGGAAAAATCTACCGCCTATCTACATTTTCGTGCATCTGGTAGTCGGCGCAGCGAGCGCCGCTGTTAGAAACACCACCATCGCTCAATGGTGATTCTTCTTCTCCATAGTCATGTTTTCTTGCATGAATGCCAATCAGTTCGACTGAGTCGACTAAGAGAAATCAATCTTCACCTCCGGCAATGAAGGCTTCCTCTCAATTAATAATTGAGCCTTCTGTAATGTGAGGTCTATGATTGGTGTATTAAATTGATTTTTCTCCAAATCAATGGACTCAAGGCTTAAAAACTTGCTAAATCGCTAGCGAGTTTGATGTGGAAGTGGTGGTTGTGGTTATGGATTGAGGCGCGGGTGGGAGTCCCTTGTTCAATCTACCGGCCTAAATATTGTGTTGTATTTTGGGCGACTGTTTAGCTTGCTATTTTGGGTTGTGTGGTGGTAGGTTGCGGTGGTGATGAGTTGTGGTGGTGGTGGGTTGTTGAGTGTGCATGGATCTGTTTGTGGTACATGTGTTCAGATCTGTGTGGGATGGTATGTGCGTTGTGTGTGGTGCAATTGAAGGCGGTGGGTGATGGGGTTGTGGTGGTGCATTGGAGGTGATGGTGGTAATGACTGATGGTGGATTGTGGTGCTTGTTCGTGGTGTAAGCGGATTTGTTTGTGGTGACCATTTGTGACCAAATATGTGTTTATTGTGACTGGTTGTGACCAATTTTGTGTTAATTGTGACCGATTATGACTCGTTGTGACCAATTCTGTGTTAATTGTGATTAGTTGAGACTTGATCACATACCTTCACAATTAAGATTGACTTGGTCACAAACAGTCACATTGAATACAAATTTAGTCACAATTAGTCAGAGATGACACGTCAATGACTTGATATTTTAATTTTTGAAAATTTTTTGTAAGTAGGGATGGGGTAGGTGGATCCATGAATTGGGGGTGTGATTTTTAGTTTTTAATTTTTGAAAATTTTTTGGAAGGTGAGGTGGGGTGGGATAAGGGTGGCCGTGTAGGATGAGGTAGGAATAATTAATTATACATTATATATATTTAAGTGGAATTAACACCTAAATTTTGAAAACATTATTGTCAAGCAATAACATTATAATTAAAACGCTTTTAATTGGATTATTTAATTTAAGACTGTTTAGGTAGGAACCACACCACTTACTTGTTAACCGAATTCCTACCCTCACATAATTAAATATATTGGTTAATTACACGGGAGGTTACTCATTTTTCACCTAATTGCAATCAAGTTACCAAAATTCAATTTGAAGCAATCAAACAGCTGAATTTTAATTTAAAAGCATATAAGATCACTCTATTTGGATATTGTTAATTTGTCTATCGAATTTGTTGACATATCTGTCAAAACTAACATGCCAATCGTAGTCAGCAGATATATAAGATTGAAGGTCGCTAGACTTTCACCTTAGTTGCAACCAAGTAGTATTCGTTTGAACAAGAAAACTATCATACTACTACGTAGGGTTAATTCTCTTTAAAGTGGAAATTGCACAGGATACCCTAATTAAGATATTAATTCCAATATTACATTTTCACATTTTATAAACCAAATATTAACATTTTATAAGTAAAAATGAAAAGAGAAGTCCATGTATGCTTCCCATGATTTACGCTCAAACAATAAGACCACCACATCTTTTCGAAGACTTTCCTTTATCAAAGTCACTTATTTCAAGCCTTAACTTCTTCCGTTTTCCATTGTTAACCATGCTAGAAATCCTAATCCCTAAAGCCAAGAAAAAAAATATGGAGTCTCTTAATTTCTACCGTTTCCCATTGTTATCCCCCTAGAAATCCTAATCCCTAAAGCCAAGAAAAAATATGGAGTCTCAGCTTACGATGGAATTGAACAATGAAAAGAAATATGGAGTTCAACTTTCCCTTCAACTGTTGAATTCCATAATCGATGATAATTGGTTTTCCCAATTCTTTTAATATAGGGGATTTCGTGTTTTTATCAATGTATAAATAACCAACAGTTTACAGCACTTGCCACTTGTTCATGCTAATAATGAATCCAACATTTCCTATACGACAACACAACCAAATAAGGAACAAAAAATAATTACATCAGATGCAATGGAATTGCAACTAAAATACGATGCATGTTCTTATAAAATTGATAGAATATAATCGATAATGTTGACAACCAAGTAACCTATTGGCTTGTTCTCCTGTTTGCGTGTCCTGGAACACGCAAATTTGTGAATTGCTTCTTCTGCGAGACAAACTTTCCAATATGATGCTTTGTTTTGCCATGTGAGGCGTTTCTATGCCAGGATTTTATTTATTTGTATAATATAGCAATTGGTATCCAAGGCATCATGTTTATTGAACAGAGTTTGAGATTCTACTGGTGGGAATGGGATGCTTGTCATGACTGGGAATGTTTAGATATTCGGCTTCTTCTCGAGAATACATCATTTGTTGTTATTATTCCTATAATAATTTATGTTTATTTCAACAATTGAGTCTCCGTGTTCACCAAGGAGGGGTCTTTAAAGAAATAAGTCCAGAATTTGATTCAAAAACCTAGTATGGAGGAACTCGTCAACAATTCTCTGATTACCAAGAAATGCTTTTTGCTGAAATAAGCTGACTAGGCACATGAAATTACACAATTTTTCAAGCTATACATTGTAAAATTTCAAAACTTTCATAACCTACTTAGGAGCTACTTTACATTTCCTCTCTTCGAGTTTAGCTTGTCTACTGCATAACCCAACAAATAGCACAGTCCAACTTTGTCTTAGTGTTTCCCTACCCAAAGACCTAATAGGCAGAGAAAATTGGTAAAAAAAAAAAAGAAATAGAGTGTGAAACATTTCTATTGTGTATACATTGTGCGAGTTACTAGTTCAACCCTAAAATCACCTAATAAGTTAATAACGCGGAATTAAATTTATAAATTAAAAGTAACGAGTCACTTTTTAATTGTTCTAAATGTTTAGTCAATCAAGTCAAATTATCCTATGTTGAATTGCCGCAATAAATAATTAAAGCAGTAAATAACACAAGATTTGATGACGGAAAAACCTTAACTGAGTAAAAACTTCAGGACCAAGCCAATAGTTTCCACTATAGACAATAACAACTTGTAGTATGATTTAGCCTGGAAAATCCACTAGACTCTTTAATCTAATTCTTGCAATTTTCAAAACCCACTGGAACGTGCTTCACTCACACATGTTTCCAATCTTCTGGAATTTTCTCTCTCCTGTGGAACACAAAGAACGCCTCATTCTTGTATTCTTCATGTGCTTCTGGTCCAACCTCCTTCAATTTTTAGCAACCTCCGAAAGCTATTGTGAAAGTACATTCCTGACGATATCTAGGAAGTGGGTGTTTTGGATTATATGAAATTCAATGTTTTTCAGAAACTTGCGGTTGATTGATCTCAAGAATCAAAAGGTTAATCTAAATTGTTGAATGTGTTCTTGGATCTTAGAATGATGTTATGAAGATGTAAAACAATAATCAACCACCACCAAAATCGTACTGGATATTGGGTGTTTATAATAGGAGCAGTTTAGGTTGTATAGGATAGATAAAGCTCTTGAAAATCGCAAACTATGATTTTTCGGACAACACCATC
>CAIGRT010004078.1:0-16119 GCA_903798405.1 Fraxinus platypoda
AATTTTGACCAAATTAAAAAGGATAAAATTGTAACTTTACATATTACCCCTAAAATAAGTAAAAAATTAAATTAGAAAAAAAAAAACCTCATCTTCTACCTACCCCACCCAGAGAAAGCACCAGCTACCGTCGACCACCGAATCCGTTACCAGAAAAAACACCGACCACCGCCGACCACCTAATACGCCAAAATTTCATTCCCTAGCCGGCGGCCTCATTCTACAAACACATCTCACACAAATTAATTGGACAAACATCATATGGAGATCAAAATCAGCCTTTAAAACCATGGGAGTCTCGCGGTCCAACAACAAAATTCGACAACTCTGGTAACACCCACGGTCGTGCACCACTACCAACTGATTCGCCTCACCTAAGTGCTCCAATTCATGGTGAGACATTATCCAAAACAGCTCCGATTGATACATGTCTACCTTGGGAGCAAAACGAAGCAGTCACATCTCCTCGAATTAACGAATTTGGAGCTCTTTTTCTACTAAATTGGCAACCCACAATCTCTCGGCAAAATCGAACTATTATAGGTATACCCTCGATTGAACCAATTGTGTCACAAATTGCTCCGATTTTGCCTTCAAATTCTACCTAATTTCACACGCAAATGAGGTTTCAATTTCTTCAACTTATGTTGGGTTTGATTTGATTTTTGGTTTTGATATTTAGTTGGTAGCGATTGCCATTGGGAGCGGTGCTGACGTTGTGGGGTAGGTTGGGTGGGGTAAATTTCTTTTTTTTTTTTTTTTAAATTTAAGTTTATGTAAAAAAATGTAAAATTACCATTTTGTCATTTTAAATTTAGTCAAAATTGTGGTCAAGGTCAATTTCTTGGTCAAATAACGATCAAGTCGACGATTTCCATTCATTTGGATCTCTACTGTATCTTTATGAAAGGTCAGGGACCTTCGTTTACATAAATTGAAGATTATGGTAAAGTTTGCAAAAATTAAAAAATTAAGGATCGCTGCTACAATTTTCTCTTATGTTTGACCAATTGTGTTCCTGGTCAACAAAAACTGCCACCTTGTCGTTTTCATTTTGGCTTAAATGAGACTTTCTCCCAATACAAATATAATTTCAATAATAGTCACTTAAGTTCAAGAAAAATTCCAAACTAGTCCTTAAAGTATTTTTATGACTCATTTAATCACTAAGCCTTGTTTGGTAACTATTATTTTCAAAATATATTTTTCTCTATTTTATTTTCAACTACACATTTTTCAATAAAATAATATTACACACAAACTCAAATTTTTTCTTTTTTTTTTAACCACATTTCCAACAAAATACTATTTTAAAATACGTTTTGGCCAAAAAAAAAGAAAGAGGCTCAAACAAACGCTAATTAATCAATATGTTAACCTAATTAATGACATATAAGATGTAGGAGTTGTTAACAAGGACCAACAATCTTTAAAGCGATCACTTCTTTTTCAACTGGTCTTCTGGTATAACTTTGTCGTGATATTTTTACTGTCTATTAAAGATGAATATAGAGTTAAAAGTTAAAATAATTTGAAATTTTTTTACTTAACATCACGATTTCTCTTGATAATTGCGTTTTTACTTTGAAAATATGTAATTTCACAAATGGATACAGCGATTGTTAGATGAATTCGAGGTTTAATGGGCCGTTAAAAGGATTAATCAATTATGCAACATTATCTAGCTTTAGTAGACTAAATTGATCGCAAAAATACTTTAATAACCAATTTAAAATTTCATTTGGACTATAATGACTATTTGAAATTATACTCTCCTCTCTCAATACAGACACATTCTCTCCATATATACACGGCTCGTTCATTGGAAGGACCTTTGAATTGGTACACTTTTTGGAACTGATCATACGTATTTTTAATTTAGTATATCTGTAGCCGCAATAATCAAATGTATGCTGCGAAAATCCAATCTCCAATAAATTATTTCCTGTAAGTTTCTCTATCTTAAATTCTTGAATTTTCTATGTTCTCTGTTTGTTTACGTTGAAACTTTGTACCCTAAAAAGAATAATTTGTTAGGAATTTTACTAGGTCGTATTTGAGTTTGATTTCTCTTCTTTGAGAATCTTTATGGTCAAGGGTTTTAGGTGGGGAAAGAGCAGATTTTTCTGAAATCGATGGTTTATGAGGGCTTTCCTTGAAGAATCCTCATGTGCGTATCTCTGAAATTTGTTAAATTTGATCTTTTTTGTGCCTGGATTTAATTCTTAGTTTTTATGCTCACATGGGTTTCTTGGAAATTTCAGTTTTGATGTTTAGAATAGTCCTCAAATGTGTTTGATTGATTTTTACAGAGTGGAAGTTTAACGGTTGAGATGTTAGGGGAAGAGAATAAGGATAGGCCTGCCGGAGGGAGTTGGAAAACATACTCACGGTCTGTTTCGTGGAGTGATGGATCACCTAGAAAGACAAATTCTAGGCCACAATGGAACAGCAAGGCTCGGGCTTGTTTGCCGCCCCTTCAGCCTCTTTCGGTTACTAGACCTAGCGGGGAAGAATGGCCGAGAGCCGGCTCGGATGATATTGGCATATGGGCGAACCCCCCTACTACTCCTGGCGCAAGGCTTGGATCAATGACGCCTCGTGGAAATTCAAATTCAGAACAACCTCCTAGAGAATTTGAATTCAAGAAAGATAAGCTCGCGTTCTTTGATAAGGAATGCTCAAGAATTTTGGATCACGTGTATTTAGGAAGTGATGCTGTTGCAAAGAATCGTGAAATTTTAAAGCAGAATGGAATAACCCATGTGCTGAACTGTGTGGGGTTTGTTTGCCCTGAATATTTCAAGAATGAGCTTGTTTACAAGACACTTTGGCTGCAGGATAGCCCGTCTGAGGATATCACGAGCATTTTCTATGATGTTTTTGATTATTTTGAAGATGTTAGAGAACAAGGTGGGCGAGTCCTTGTTCACTGTTGCCAAGGGGTGTCTCGATCGGCCTCTTTGGTTATTGCTTATCTTATGTGGAAAGATGGGCAGAGCTTTGAGGATGCGTTCCAGCATGTTAAAACAGCACGAGGAGTGACTAACCCGAATTTGGGATTTGCCTGTCAACTTTTGCAGTGCCAGAAGCGGGTACATGCCTTGCCTCCAAGCCCCTCTTCGGTGCTTCGTATGTATCGAATGGCACCTCACTCCCCGTATGACCCCCTTCATCTTGTTCCGAAAATGTTGAGTGAACCAGGGTCAGAAAGACTCGATTCTCGTGGAGCTTTCATTGTTCATGTTCCTTCAGCAATATTCATCTGGACAGGGAAGCATTGCTTCAAAGTGATGTCAGATAAAGCCAGGTCAGCTGCATCTCAAGTTATCCGTTATGAAAGGGCCTTGGGTCCGGTTATAACCATCAACGAAGATGAAGAAACATCTGAATTCTGGGTTGCACTTGACTTGAAAAAACAGTTAGCAGATAGTTGTGACACAGAGATAACAGAAGACAGAATTGGCCCTTCAGTTTGTCCGTCCATCTGTCAAAGGAAAGTTGATGAGTATGATCAAGATTTCGGAATTTTTTACAAAGCACTATCCGGTGGAATTGTTCCACCTTTTCCCTTATCAGGAAGTGGATCCGAGACATGCATACCTGCAAGAGAAAATGGTTGGAGCAGATTGAGAAGAAAGTTGACCAGTGGTATTATGAAAGAACTTATTGCGTCGTCTAAATTGAATTGCAATTTGACTCCAGCAAGCGATAAAGCAGATATAATAGATACTTGTAAAAAAGTTCTGTTGCCTTCTAGTCCTCAGTGCGATTCACCTGATTCCTTTGCTTCGTACAAAACTGGCAGCCCTGTTGCACTAATGGAGAAAGTGGAATACTCAGTTCCCCTTACTGATACTGTACTGTCACCATCACCTTCGCTCAATTCATTGGATTCTTTTAGTTCTTATCTTGTGAATAAACCGAAGTTTAATTCGACATCCCCATCACTCTCTCCTTCAACCTCAGATTATTCAAGTTCATTTACCTTTTCACCCTCATCGTCTAACTGGTCAGACTTATCATATTTGTCAGCTCACCCTTCACCTTCTGGACTAGAGTCCAAAGATCCTGTTAAGAGCGGTTCCTCAGAGGAAAGTGCATGTTTACCTCTTCGAGCATCTTCCCCTCCACTGGAAGAAGCATTTTCCACTACTCGTGCTTTGAGAGCGGCAAGTTTTTCATTTAGAGGAACGTCACCCTCCCTTGCTGAGCGCAGAGGAAGCAGTCTTCCTCCTCGAATGATGTTACCTTCGGTGGACGAGGCATCACATGCTTCAACCATTTCGATGAATTTGTCGTTTTACGTAGAAGATGATATTATGCAGGATATTGAACACAATAACTTTAAACATGATAGATCTTTGGAGACAAATAGAGAAGAGCCAACGTATGTTGCTCACAGCTATGCTGCTGACAATGATCCGTTTGAGTTTTGATGCAAACCGTGCTGATGTTTTATACATCTTTTAAGGCATGATGTGCTGTGGAAGGGAACCGTTAATCAGTTGATCAGTATTTATAGAAGATGCTAAGATAGTCATGCCTACGGGGAGATGGTTGGTTGTGCTTTTCTCATGGAGAAGGGTTTAAGTGCAAGCACTTTCATTCAGGTACTTGTTGCACTTATATAGTTAATGGATGCTATATGCCTATTTTGTAGGACTTCTGCTATTGCTTCTGAAGAGCTTCCTCAGGAAGTTATAAAAGCTCTTCTAGCCAAAAACACTTCCACAAAATTATCCAAAAATTTTAAAAGCAGTTTCCTAGTCTTATAAGCGACTTTTGACTTTTCAAAAGCCTTGTCAAACAGGCCTATATCATTTATATCTTGCTTATGTTTACACTAGGGACAATCTATTGGAAGTTATCTTATTTTTACCTTTTATATTCGGATTTATAATGAGTTTGTGAGAATTGAGCTATAAATTTTTGAAAAATGCCAAGTGTACATAATTATTGTACATAACCCTCACATGGGGTGGGGTCCACAAAAATGTGGGCTCCACCCCCATGTGAGGGTTATTGACAACCCTATGTACAATAATTATGTACACCAAACAAAGTCCTAATATTTAATATTTAAAATGAGATAAATAACCCTCACATGGGGTGGGGTCCACAAAAATGTAGGCTCCACCCCATGTGAGGGTTATGGACACTCCTATGTACAATAATTATGTACACCTAGCAAAGTCCATTTTTGAATAAATTTTTTATCATTGTGAAACTTTGGAAGATAATTAGTTTAGCAGCAGTTAAGATAAAAGGCATCGACTCTTGAACAAATTTATTTGTGCAAATATTTATGCTTTTTTTTTGTGTCAATGTATGTATACTTCTATTCTTTCTTACCATGTGCTTCACTTTTTTTCTCGTGCATAATTTGGATAGATGAATAGATATCATGCTGCCACAAGCATTGTCTTCTTTATAAAGAATATTTATTATTTCGCCCGTTTGTATGCTTCTGTCAATATGCGTTACATACATAAAGTATGAAGACTTATTTCTAAGGGTGTTTAGAATTTATGAAGCCCATTTGGCAGTACTTTTGAAATGTCAAAAGTTGCGTTTAAAAGTAAGAAACTGTTTTTGAACATGTTGATTATTTTTTGAAAGTGTTTTGCCTGTCTAGAAAAGCTTTTAAAGAAAGTTATTTTAATGTAACTTCCTCAAAAAGCTCTTATACAAAAAGCAGAGACAAAAGCAGAAGAAGTCCTGCCAAATAGATCCTAAATTTGTTTGTAGTTTAGAATATGATTGCGTTTTTACGTTCATAGGTAGAAAAGTTTCAAGTCTTGTTACATTTTCACAACATTTATAAATGATGGTTTCAATTTTGCAATGCGATAAATTCTTGTAATAATGAAATTGCAGATAGTTAAGAAGGTGAAGAAGGTCGATTGCTGGCTCCTAGAGCATTTTGCCTGTGGATGGAGTTGCAGATATAGTTTGTTAAAGGTGGTGTGGATCAGCTCATGCATCTTGCTTATTTCTCCTTTCATAAGATAGACTAGAAAATATTGTGTACCACATACACTAAGAGCGTTATCGAAAATAAGTTGATTTACGAGAACAAAAGATTCTCTCAGAATAAATGAATGTATACTATTATTCATCCTGTTCATCTAATTTTTCTGTACATTCAGATTCAACACCCAAGGTGTAGGTTTTTCAGTACAAATGTAGAGCATTAATTTATAGCATTTTGTCTTACCGGTCCTAATAATCGTGTTCATGGATCCATTTTAAGAGAGAAGAAATGACAATAGCTATCCAACATTAAGCACAATTAACATGTTTAGCCCATAACCTTCGTAGGCAAGGAAAATTGTTCGATAGATAGAAATATCAAGTCGGGGGATGTTTAGCCCATAACATTCTTTACATATAACAGAAGATCTACAAAAACTACAGAAAATCAAACCCGAAAGTTGAGCATGTAAAAAAGCTTAAATTTTTCTCTCTCAAATCTCTTTTTCTGATCTTAAAATAGCCATTGTAGGGCCGAGTGCGCTGCCTCTCAAAGCTTTATATGACCATGATTTCTTGCCTGAACTCTCTTTACCGCAACTATTTTCCTGCAATAGTTGCGCCTTCTTGGCATTCAGAGTCGCGCTAATTTCTTCCCATGCATTTACTCCGTTGTCTGCAAGTAAAAATAACATTTTCAAAATCTGAAAACATAACCAGGAATTTTAGGCATCCGAAATAGGTACCTTTAGTCGGAGGTTGTGTTTGTTTACCACTGTTTAACTCTGCACGATCTACAAACAGCAAATACAGTCGGGATGACAGAGATGGACCGGCGTTTAATAAATGCTCCAAACCAGACTTTAATTATTTTCAAGAATTGCCATTAAAAATGATAAATACCTGGGGCTGGAGCACATAATTGTTTATCTTTACCGCTAGGCAACTCAAGTTCTCCAGCATTTTCATTGCCTACAGGACCTTCATTGTCGTAACTAGGGGTCGTATTCCTCGGACCTGTGTTGCCTCCTTTGACGATACGGATGTCAACAAGAGATGATAAATCAATCTGCATGGCATGGATGGTAAATATTTGGTGATTGATATCAATATGGGAAAGAAAAGGTAAAGACTTTAAAGAATGATTAAAATGTGCAGAACTTGCCTCCAGTGATCCATCTTCATTGTATAGGAGGTTATCGGGTTGAGCGGCAGATTCGTCCTCATCTAACTTCTTGGAAACAACAGGATATTCTGGTACTGGCATCAGCATAGTTTGACGGGATTCAGTATTGACCCAGGATACTTTTCCAACCTATGTCGAAAGATATGTTAAAACTATTGATGTTGTCCAGTTGTAAGCTATAATTTATTATTCAAATCCTACTAGAGTTGAGCTATACCCGATAAGATGAAAGCTCAGGGGTCCACGACGATGATAACTCCAGAATACGATATGCAATTAAGTCTCCTTCCTGCCAAAAATGATTACAACATAAATGATACGAATGAGAGAGGCAAGTTTTTCCTGTTGCACACGTATCAGAAGCAAGACAAGTTGGTCTGAAAGTTTATGTTTGGCTAAGCTTCAAAAGAGTTAGAAATTAATTTTAAGCCTCTTTTCTGCTAAATACTTAGAAGTTACTTCTTCAACAACATATCTTACTTTTCTAAAGTCTTAACTTTGGAAAACTAACATTTAAGCTTAGTAAAACATACTCCTTGAATGTAGGGAGTCAAATGTGCTCTTTGCATAACCTGTAGGAAGTCGCAAGGGGTGTACGCTGCTAAAAGATCGAGACAAAAAGCCCACTTCTCCCACCAACTTTTGTTATAAAAGGAAAAAAAAGATGGTTCATAATAGAAAATCGTGAATGTATAAAAAGAGAGAAAAACAAGAATCTACCTTAGGCACGTCAACAAGGGGTGGAAGTTTATCAAAGTCAATTCCTTCGTCTGATAGGTTTTCCTTTGCATCACTCAATATTTCAGAAAAATCTTCATTTGAATCTTTACGATCATTTCTTGGAGTGAATGCATGTTTCTCCCTCCCCCATTTCTGGCCCTTTTTCTTGCTGGTAATTCCATTCCACTGGAGGGTGTCCTGAAGAAAAAACTCAATATTCATCTAGAAGAATGATGGCACCAATATGGATAAGAAATGTCAACAAACTGAAAAGCATTGAAGACAAAGGATGTAAGACTCAAAAAAGAGTAGCATCATCCTCTGCACCACATTTTGATTCAAGCATGTTCGGCTAAGCTTAAAAAGTAGAAGTTACTTTTATGTAACTGTTTCCAAATATGTCCAAATATATCAAACTTTCATATTTACTTAAAGTGAACTTTTAAGCTTCGCCAAACATGTTCGTTAGTATTGAGTTGTTTTCTGAAAGATAAAAGGAGATGGTACAAATAAAAATGCATTGTGCTTTTATATAAGCCATTGACAGTACATATACAGGTTACTAATGTTTACTGATTTTTTTTACATAGACTAATGAACTTGATGGCTTGTTTGATATTTATTAACGCCAGTGAGTAAGCAATTAAAAGAAGTGATAGGTAGAAAATGGCAAGGGCTTCACCACAATAAAGTACGACTTGAAATTATTTTTATTTTACACAAATTGGTGTCTGATAGTAATCACCCTATATAATAAATTATATCAAGAATGATGGATATTTTTATGCTTACCTTACTTAAACCCCAAAGCTCAATTATTCAAGAAAAGAATGGTGAGAGTTATTGAATCATTTTGATATATTCTCAGTATCTCAAAACCTTGTTTGCATCCCTTCTCTTAAGGGCTGTGATTCTTAAATAGTTCCTTTCTATATCTAACAGCATCTTAATTAAACCAAATATAGGTTAGTGCAAGATTATTCGTCAACATAAGCTGATATATCCTCTTAAACGAAACAATTCTTCATAAATATAAACCTTCCATGACCTCCCCCTCCTAGAAATGAACTTCCATGCTGCGAGTTATTTCTTAGAAATGTGAGTGCTCTATAAAAACAACGATGAAACATATAAAATCCCGACTCTAAAGAAATGCAAAGAATGCAGCCATTTTGAAAATAACCAACATCATAATGCATGTAATGAACCATACCGTTGGTAATTGATTTTGTTCCACAGCATGCTCTGCATCAACCCAAAAATATTTCAAATGTCAGAACTCTGAGGTAATATGCCACACTATAATCATGCAATCATTAAAGACCAACAGGGAGCATCATAACAATTGCCAAAGGGAGGAAAAGACGATATTCAAGACCATAGATTGTAAAAGCATTCTATAATGATGATTATTTAAAAGCAGTTGACCAATCATTGTAATAGTGAACCTAGATGGGCTTCTTCCTTAATGGTATTTTCAAGAAATTATTGCTCACAGAAAACTGTCCATGGGCATGGGGGTAAAGGCTCCAGAATCTAAATTAAATATCTACAGTCAACAATGGGGACTAAACAAGACCAAACATGAAACTCAATTTAGACTTGTTCAAATTCAGATCAACTGATTTGGGTAGATCATACCTCTCTATAAATCAGAGGATCAAAATCACTTTAAACAAGATTCTCGACAATAGTAGATAGAAACCCACAAAAAGCGGGAGGGGGGAAGAGTTTAGACCTTTCTCCAAAGGTTCAAAGCGAATGTGTCCTGGCCTTACTACAATGGGAACAACTTCAGCCTCCTCCACAAGTTCAGTTGACCATTCAGACGTATTGCCGTTTTGATTTGGCTGTTCAAGCACTTCACCATTTTGAATTGGCTCTTCATGCACTTCCCCATTTTGATGTGGATGTTCGTGTAAATCAATTGTTTGAGTTTGTTGATGACATTTTTCGGATGTTTTGGATGTGTTACTTCCAGACAATTGCTTCCAATGTAGCTACATATTTCAGATTTCATGTCAAAATTAATTATCCCCCGATTTGATGAAAGAAATGTTCTTTGGAAAACTCACCAGCCCCTTTGGTTGGCCATCCACCTCATTTCTTTCAGTTTTAGCTCGATCATTTCTCCAACTTCGCTGTAAATTTGAGTTGTCAGTTCTGTGCCAATATCAGATGTACATGGAATCAACAAAATGAAAGTTATGTTTGAATATGATCACTCACCTGTCCCTTTGATTGACATGCCACCTCATTTCTTTTAGCTTTACCTCGGCCCTTTTTCCTATTTTGCTGCAAAATTGAGGTAGTCAGTTTCCAATACAACTGGGATCAGTAGCATTGAGGGATTCTTTATTTGCATAATCTGACAACTTACAAGCCCCTCCAATTCACAAGCTTCATTTTCCTTCTGAATTTTCATCATTTCCTTTTTCCATTTCCGCCGAGCATAGGCTCGTTTACTACTTCTACTAATCTGTAAATATGTAGGCAACGTCTATTAGAACACTAGTTCAACCCTTGGAAAAGAGAGCAAGACAGCCAATATATCAGCAGCAGAACACATTACACCTAATTGGTAATATTCAACAGCACATAATGATACAACTATAAGCCATGTTTTTGGAAACCTGAATTCCTACAATAAAAATTTAACTTTTCAGAGCATCTCAGATTTCCAAGCTGATCAAAATGGACCATTAGAATAAAATAGAAGAATAATAGAAGTACTTGCTGATCAAAGTGGTACAAATTCTTCATAAAAAATACTAATTTCTTAATTAATACAAACTCCCAAACTGATGCAGTTTTTATATCAATTTTAACATATCAGACTCTTCAAAATCTCACAATAATAAAAATGGGTCATATATTGTAATAGAAAAAGCTGCCCCTTTCCGGTACTCAGGCTTGCTAGGCAACAAAAACAGCAGTAACAAAAAATATGTAAAAACACAGTCTACAACATGCAAGACCAATATACGTTACATAAAATGTAGTTTTAATGTGAAGAAACTAGTAAAACTCGGACCTTTTTAGGTTCCTGCGGTGCAAGGGCTGCTCCCTCAATCTCTTGTCCATTCTCCTTACGCTTCTGACTTCTAAAGATATCAGAGGCATAAGAAAGTTCAGAAACCTACCGAACAAGACAACGCATACCAAAACATGTGCACAGATTTAGATGTGCGAGCTAACTTTCATAGAGTTATTTCTGTCAAACTGCAGTTCTAAGGATATTACTAGCAAAAAAGATATAGATGAACCCAAAGTTGTATCAAAAACAACCTTGGAGAAGGAAAAGGAGTAGAATTACCAGAAGGCCCTTCTGAAAACTTTTCTATCAAAAAGAGAATCCAATACTCTCTTTATCTCAAAATAAATGTCCTCCTCTCCTTGCTATCTCGCGAAATAATGTCCCAATATACATATATTTGTGTGTTTATACACTTATGAATGTAATTAGGAGTATATGTATGAACATCTAATATTTCTATTGTCAAATTATTTGTTAGGTGGGGAAGAGGTACTCCTAAAAGGACCAAGTCCAGCCATCAAGCTCAATACTCCCGTTGTGCTAGTGGCAAGAGAAAGAGTTCAATCTCAAATCAACCCTAGTTTTAGGTTCTCTCATGGATAAGAATAGTGGTTAACATAAGCAACAAGGCTTCAATAACCTTGATGAAAATCTCCGAGAGGCTCTTCATTAGTCACATCTTCTTCATTTTAGATAGTCAATCCTCATTTTGAGGAGTCCAACAAACTATTTAATGATTTCTTTTATTATTTCACAACTTTCTATGTACCTCTTTGATTTATAAAAGAACACTTTTCTCTGTGTTATTGCAGCCTCTTTGAATCACACCTAAAGGCAAACCCCCAAACTAATTAGCATTCCTGCCTATTGCTAAACACGGGCACAGAAATAGAGGGGAAATGAAAAATAATATATAGGGAAGGTAGTTAAAAAAAAGTTAAAGAAGTTGAGTCATAATTGTTTACGGAAAAAAAAAAGAGCAAAATAAAGAATACATAAACAGAATGTTTCTAGAGTCGTATAAAATGTCAACTTTTTATTTTTCCTAAAGTTCTTCAAGAAGTGCATTGTTGGAGATGCTCTTAGAGTGGACAAAGTTAAGGCCATTGCCATCCAAACTCCTCAGAATTTTAAGGAGTTAGGAAAGAGTCAAAGTTGCTCTTCAACAGAGAATTTGTTCAAGAAAAAGAAGTACGCATAAACCTACCTCATCATGTCTTCATTATTTTCAACATTTTCTGTATACTTAAAATCTGTATTTTCCTTTATGGAAAGGCACTTCTTTTCCATTCTGACAACATCTTGATGAGATCTAATATTTTCTGTATGAACATCACGTGTAACATTATCAGGAGCCTCAGAACGTTGTTTCTTCTTCTTCTTCTTCGTCCTGTAATCCATAAACAAAAAGTGTCGTATAATTCATGAGACCATTGAAATCAGAAGATGCAAGAATAATTAAACCATGCAGGTATCAATAACAAGACGTGCAAAATAAACTGTAGAGCAACACATACTTCGAGTCCTGACATTCCTCTGCTGCTTTCCTTTTTCTTTTCTTGGAAACATCTTTTACACCTGATGTACCTTCCAAATCTTTAAATGGCTCTTCATCCTCCTGTTCAGGTTCTTCGCTCTTGTAACCTCCTTTTTCTTTCTCGAACTCCTCATTGGCTAAAAGCAAGACACCACTATTTACAGGTTGCTTCTCCAGAGCTTTTGATTTCTCAGCTAAAGCAGAAATATTGGTTCCCTTCACAACCAAAGTGTTTTCTCTCTTCTTCACTCTGACATGTGAAGCAGAGTAAATCTAGATTACGAAGTTTTCAATAAACTCACTAAATGCCACCATCTTTTATTTCTTTTTATCATTAATGATAAATATTGTTAAAATGGACTAACCTGATTATATCTTTATCCTTCAGGATGCAGGTAGACTCGAATGCTGGCAACACAAAACCACCAATCTACATGACAAGAAATGAGAAATTTAATAAATTCCCCCAACCAGTTTACAAAACGTAAAAACTATTCACCAAAATGAATGAATCAGATAAAATCCAAAAACAAAAACACCTTGTTTTGGTTGATCAGTAATCATCCATAGTCAACCAGGCACCTTGAATAAAGAGTTTATAAAGCGACTTTAATCACCAGTTACAACCCCATTAAATCTTTGTTATGGTCAAACTTCAACCTCAACCCCAATTCCAACAATTCAATAATATGAAACCAGAGATTGAAAACGAGAACTAAGACACAATAGATTAATTGCAACAATGGGGTTCAATTACAGAAATTAATTGCAAATGGAAGAAGATAAGAAGAAAAAGACGAGAGAGAATTAGAGATAGAATCAGAGAGAAAGGAACTTGCACACTGATCAATCACCCCCTTTTCTCCTCCCTGTGATGGTTATAATAGAAAACAAAAGCGTGCTAGGAAGAAGCTGAGGAAAACGTGTTTTTAACTTTTACACTATGAATTAATTAAAACGACGCCGTCGAGCCATTTGATTTTTTTGTTAAACCGTTGGTTGCATTTTCTTCTTCTTCTGCTGGCTTTGCTCTGATCTTCCTCTTCCCTTTCTTTCCCATTCCAGCTGACCTCTTTGCTTCTCCTTATAACATCCCTCCCCCTTAGAATAACCTTGTCCCCAAGGTTCAAATGAAGAAAATTTTGTCCGTATGAATTCTGAAGTTTCCCAGGTTGCATCCTGCAATGGTATCTCTATGTTCAATTCCTTGCAATCTCCTGTTTGTAACTCACCATTAATAGGATGATTGTCACCGGGAGCATCCCTAGTCTCTCCAGCTTCCCTTCTTATTTGAATTTTGCTAGGTCTAGGAGGAGGAAAATGAGTATCATGACGTAAAATCCAAGAGTCTTGGTTGCTAAAAGCGTGGTAGGAAGAAGCTGAGGAAAACGTGTTTTTAACTTCTACACTGTGAATTAATTAAAACAGTGAGAATTTTTTGTTAAACCGTTGGCTGCATTTTCTTCTTCTTCTGCTGGCTTTGCTCTGATCTTCCTCTTCCCTTTCTTTTCCCATTCCAGCTGACCTCTTTGCTTCTCCTTAGAACAATCTTCTTTAAAAGCTGATCTACTCACACTCAATTAAGAAAATGAAAATTGTGCACCGGTATTGTACCAGAAATGAGCAACCAGTCAAACAAAAACACCTACAATCTCGCATAAGTAACCACATATTTCAGTCACTGAATACAGACCACAACATATGAATCATCAAGACAGGACATTTTATCCTAATAAATCTTTCATCATATAAGGTTC
This sequence comes from Fraxinus platypoda, assembly GCA_903798405.1. NCBI lineage: Eukaryota > Viridiplantae > Streptophyta > Magnoliopsida > Lamiales > Oleaceae > Fraxinus > Fraxinus platypoda. The sequence continues at coordinate 14,214 of CAIGRT010004078.1, forward strand.
TGTATATTAATTAAACAAAAAACCCATACAACATAACAAAACTTTTCAGAAACATCGAAATCAGCTGGAAAAATTTTAAACTGTGAAAAACCCAAAACCTACAAATTGTCCAAAAAAAGAGCAATGAAAAGCACATTTTCAGTAGGTAAACAGAACCCAAATCTTTTAAATTTTTCGCGCAAAGCATTTTCTGTTATTTGTATAAATCTAAAGTACACATACGCATAAGGGTTTTGTCTATATGTGAACACTGAACGCATAAAAGATCAGGGGAGGATGGCGAGATTACAGAGAGAAGGAGCCCATGGGGGCACGAATGTTGAAGCTGAAAAGTGTTTAGAAGATGAGAAACAACGTCAGAAATGGTCTTCTGCTCATTGATTTTCAGTAAAACCCAACTTCGATTCAGTCCCTCTGATTTCTGGGCTTCGCTCAAAACATCACCATCTTTGAACACAACTCGAATCCGCCTCGTGCTCTCCATCGCAAGCAATAAATTCAATCAGTTTACTTGTGTCTACGTGAGATGAGGGAGGGATTTGTGAAGTTTTCGCCAGAGGCATCGGCTCCTTAAACCCTCACTGAGGGCTGCTCAGTGTCCTTAATAAAAATAATAATAATAATAATAATAATAATAATAATAATAATAATAATAAACTTATAATTTTTTTAACTACAAATGAAAAATGTTAAAAATAATATCAAGAAATAAAAATAGAAAACAATAAATCCAATCAAAATCGACGATCATTCTATTTCTATCTTTAGAAACAAAGCAAAAGAAAATAACAATGCTACGATTTTTAATGAAGCATAACCATTAGGGACAAAATCATAAATAGATTGTACATTATTAACAACATAAGATATCACATTCAATCACATCCACGTAAAATGATCGTCCTCGTGCTAAATGAAGCCCCCATCGCAGTTCAAGTACGTCGACATCCTCACTAGAGAAAGAACATAGTAGTCTGGAGACCTTTGCAGTCACAACATTTTTGAAAATATTAGTGCATAAATTATATTACATTAACTAAAAATACGTGTGTATATATTTTTTATTGACGTGCAAAATATCGAATAGAGTTTCTACTTATGGAAATCGAGATCAATGCATGAAAATGAGCAAAATAAAGACTCATTGAAGTGTTAGTGTAAAAATGAGAAGATGAAATTAATCAAGGTATGCAAAAGTGAATCTCCTTAATACATATTTCAACATCTGCACTAGTATTAACATAATCAAATAAATGTCTGTCTCCCAAGATACTACATTTCTTCCAAAATTTGTATAGTACAACACTATTTTTGTGGGGGGCAATTTGGTACTTGACCATACTTCTCTAGACTGGATTATATCGACACTAAAATATCGAATACTCAAATTCAGAAACAATGTGAAAATTATTTTAACAGAATTTGGAGAAAGAAAGAATTAGAAAGCAATTATTTGGAATTGATTTGAAGTGAATAAAACGGAATTAGAATAGTTTTATATATACATTTCAAAATGTATATTTTCTTAATAGTTTCATATTTTAGCACAAATTCATTTTAACCATCGCACTATTTCAGATTGGAACATGATCTAATGGTCTAAATCTCACCATATCGTAGCATAAAGAATAGTCAAGAAGTCTTCTGATTTGAAATAAAAAACCAAGTTTGCTTTCAAAATAAATAAGTATAAAAGTTACACTTATTTTATTTGTATTCATAATCTTAGTTATTGTTCTTAATTTGAGTATTTTCAAGTCTTAGGAACAACTCAAAGCTTAGAAATCACATCGGCAACAAAAGAATGGAAAAACGGAGGCCAATTGTTGGAAGAAGTAGACATTTTAGAGCACCACGATAAAATGTAGAAATTTCTACCTAATGACACGTCGAATTTGTGTTCGAC
>CAIGRT010004095.1:0-15910 GCA_903798405.1 Fraxinus platypoda
AAAGAGAAAAATTCAAATTTTTTGTGATTTTGCCTCTATTTGCTGGAGATTAAAATCAATTTTTTAGTAAATTTTGATAAAAGTTAAACAATTATGAATTCCATGAAATATGTTATTAAAATTAATTTTTAACTTTGATTTAGATTAAAATTTAAATTTCAATCGATACCAAACGTAATTTTATATAAAAAACAAAAAGATCTCAAAAGTTTGGGCGGGCCAGGACCCCCCTGGGTCCGCCCATGTGTATCCGCCTATAGAGGCACTGCACTTGCGCTGCAGCAGGGCAAAATCGCAGTTGCACTTCTGATGTGCGTTGCAACGCCGGAGGTGCCTTGTCGCTAGATGTGGTGTGTTGCCGGAGAAGAGAGAAGGTTGTGGGAACTCCACTGTTCGCAGCGCCGAACGCTACAGTTCGTGGTTCTAATATCACCGGTGCCGACTGCTGTGAGTGCTGCTCGATCGTGATCTTCCAGTGACGGTCTTCCGGCTCCGATGGATTGTCCGTCGTGTGAGAGGGAGATGAAAAGAGAGAAAATATTTTGGGTTGAATTTGAGAGGTTGGATGGAATTGGATGGGATGAATATTTTATATAATATTAATATTAATAGTTGAATTATTATCTCATTTATAAATAAATAAACCTAATAGCTCATTTTTTATTCACAATCTTTAAAAACCTGCCCTAGTGTAATTTCTACTTGTTGTTTTAATACAATTTCAGCCCAAAATCCAAAACCAAACCAAATTGATTAAGGGGAAATTACGCCCACAACCCTGAAAATTAAGAAATTCGAACAAGGCCCTATTAACTAATTAAAACCTTTAATTACATAATTTATACGTTCTAATCCATCAAAACCCCAAAGCCAAAATCTAAACCCCCCGAGTTACGATTTCAAAAAGGATCTTGCTACATGTACATCAAGACTTACATAATGCCACATAGGGATGGGCTCGGCTCGGCCCATCTACCCTTGAGCTCGACTCGTCAAAGTGACAAGCCGAGCTCAAGCTCGTTCGAGCAAGAGCCGAGCTAGCTCGGCTCGTGCTCAAAGGTCGAGCTCGGCTCAGCCCACAAGCTCGTGTTTTTTTTAATTTTTTTTTAGTTTTTCTCACATTTTTTGCGAGGCTCGTGGGCAAGCTCGTTGGCTCGCCCGCGAGCCGCTCGCTTCCAAAACGAGCCGAGCCTGCGAGCTGGCCTGCTAGGCTTGTGCTCGGGCACGTGGCTCATTTTTAACGGGCCGGCTCGGCTCGATTGCCACCCCTAATGCCACATGACGCTATACAATCTACCAGTTTTCCCTGCACCTACATCATGTTATGTAATCCATTATGTACCTTTTTTATGTACAAGTAGCAAAATCTTTCTAGAAAAACTCTTAGATAATTACAATAAAGAGAAACCATCCTCCTTACCCACAACTCCGCTCCTACTCACCCAAAACTCCACCGGCTACGCCACGATTCCACTCTGAGAAACCCTCACACACAACTCCATCGACTCATCCCAGAAAACTCCCAATTTCAGCAAAGAGTAACCTTCACCCATACTACAACTTTGCTCCGACAAACCCTCACCCACAAATCTAAAATTCTTGCTTCTTCAACCAATGAACCACAAAGCCCTAAAAGCCCAGAAATAGAACTTCCAAAATTAGAAACTCCTAAATCGTAGAAACCACCACCCCTCGACTTCGACTCCAACATTCTTGCAGAGAAACCCTTAGCCGACTCAAACCAAGCTAGAGAAAGTGAATCTAAGGCGATGAAGAGAAAATCGACTATTGTTGAAGAAGGAACTTCAAAGAATAAGGAATATATTTCTTCACAAGTTTATAAATCTAGGGTTGGTCAAGATTTTTCACCGATTTAAATTTTTATGGCATTTATTCGATTTTTATATTGAAATGTTTTATTTCTTGTGTATTGTAACTTTTTTTGTTTCTTTAGTTTTCAAGTGCCTTAAATCTATTTTGAAAATCTTACTTTCCTAGAATCAAAGTGTGTTCTGTATTTTGTGATTATTAAACTTAGAGTGTCGTGTTTTGTGTTTTCTAAGGAATCCATTTTTTGTGTTTTGTAAAAAGAACATATGAATCCTTTTATTAAAATTGACCTGCCCTGCCCTGCCCTGCCCCGGTCGAGTCAGCCTAAAACTCGACAATTTTGATAGAGTGGCTTGTCAGTTTGTACATTTTGATCAGAAAGCATATGAACCAATCAAGAATCAATAAAACTGATCAAAATCGTTCGAGCTGGCCGATTTTTAATAAATCTCGGGGAGTCAGCCCAAACCGGCTCGACCTGTACCACGACAATTTATACAAAAGCGTATGTGTCTAGAATCAATTCGAACCTAAACAAATCATATAATACACCATGTTGCTAGCCACTATGCCGTTTTGACTTTTGTTTGTTTAAGAGGCCAATAAACATACACACACACACATTTAATTTTAATCACCTTTTCTTTAGGTATTTATAACTTTTATTTTTTTTAAAGAAAATTCCAAAGTTGATAAAATTCATGTAATTTAAGAGTAATAATAGCATATAATAATACGTATACACCATTTTAAAAAAAAGAGCTTAAAAATATAAAATTTTCACTTAAAAAATATTTTTTGTTTGAATATATGAACCATCAATGATCCATCAGTTGAATAATCGATCTACCGGTTGAACCACTGACTCGATGACTGGATGGATTATCTGGGTCAATGATCGGGTCGAGTCTGATAATTATGTATGAATCTGCCATTTTTCTTATGTTATGATTGTTTGTGAAAAATGTAGTTTATGCAGCCTTGCTCTTTTCTCAATTACTTAGCAATCATTTGTACAATGGAGCTATTTCAATTTGTACTCTGTGTTTTGTAATGAGTAAACTTATAAGGTGGTGTGTTCCAAAGATGAAATTATGTTCTATGTTTTTTGATGATTAAACTTTGTGTTGTAGAATTTATAGTGCTATGTACCTATTTCGTTGATATTTTAACAAAATCTGCATATTCTGTTGGCATCTCTCGACTTGTTCACTTGCTAAAAAAATCATTTAAATTTGCAACAAAAAGATACTCTGTAGATGTCGAACTCCAACTCATGAAGTTGGAAGTTTACCTTCTCGGTAAGCTTACAAATTTGCAAATTAAAGAAAATAAACACTTGCATGCACGTATGGTCACATTTTGACACAGTTTCATATTGCTTTGCGGTTTACACTTAAATGTACATACATGTATGATTTCTGCACCTTTAACATGCCTACTCTTTAGTATAATCTCATCCAAATCTACTCGAACTTGAGAATTATCAACGAGATTCAAGTTAATATATTAGTTAATACAAGTGAAGCATAATAATAAATAGATGACATGCAGAAAAAAATGGCTGAAGAGCGCATTAAAACTACCTTTGAGACCGATTGTGCAACCCCCCCACCCCCCCACCTTTCGGAATGGCGGAAAATAATCATGTATGAAACTTGGAGTGTGTTTTGCCCCCTACCGTCCATTATCTTAATAAAATAAAAAGAAAATTATAAAATAAAATAAAAAGAAAATTATAAAATTATAAAGAAATAATTGCAACTATAGTCCCAAGTTTTTTTTGGTAAAGTGCAAACGAGTTCTAAATAAATTATTAAAAAAATGAAAATAATTCATTCCCCTTCCACTACCCTCTTCCCATTGTCGCCGCCATCACTGCCATCACCCTTCCCACCAAACACACCAACTCCTAAACGCACACATTTCATAACCTTCGTGTCCTCTTTGTGGCGCGAGGTGTTTCCGCTACTCCGATGAACTAATTTCACCGCAAAATGAGGTTGGGGCTTATTTTCCATTGTACCTCCGACGTGAGAATCAATAGGTAATTTAAAAACGTAGGAAGAAAAAAATAGAATGCGTGTTCAAATAGCCAAATTTGTTTTAAGATCCATATTTGTCCCGCCTTAGGAGTATTTATAGGCATCTGAAGCCATGCAATTGTTGGGCTGTTATCATGCCACGTGTCCCATGTGACACTTCCTACTATTCCCACGTTTTGAGTGGGGACTTCCAACTATCAAGCTGTTAGTTGCGTCCATGTAATCCATGGAAGAGCTCCCATCCAACTCAATGATGTTTTTACGGTCAAGTGTGATGTTGGCCTCACAGTGATAGATTGCCTTGAATGAATGTAGAGGGTCTCGTAGCGGTAGGCGGCCTAACATAAATGTAGAGGGCCTCATAGTGGTCGACAATCCAGTGTGAACGTAAAGGGTCTCGTAGTGGTAGGCGACCTAGCGTAAATGTAGAGGAACTCTTAGTGGTCGACAACCCAGTGTGGACGTAGAGGGCCTTGTAGTGATAGATGGCCTAACATGGGGTGTTCTACGTAGAGTGCTAATTGAGTAGTCTTTACCATGTTGGTCATAGTAGATAAGTGTTGGTGTCTCTAATATTACTAGCCCCTCTACCTCTTATCGATGCTATTGATAAAGGGTAGCATTTCCATTCCTCTATGTTGATTTTTTTATTTAGTTTTTTTTAATCGACTCATCACATGTCGACTTTTGGTATAATATAAGTGCGTCGAGACACTCTTTATCTCGTCCACTGTGAGCAGGTTGGCATCGACACCTTATCTTGTCCACTGTAAGTAGCAGAACAAGCAACCATGACCTTTAATTTTAAGCACACTCCATCAACTCACTTGTTAGATTTCATTCACATAAGAGGATGTCATCATTCATGTGAACAATGAATGTACATCAAGCATTATTGTGTACACACACACACACACACATACACACACAGAGTGAATTGATCTTCTAAGTATCGGTGAGCTAAGCACTAGGTGACGTAACACACTACAATAAGTTGTGTAATCAGTTTTATAATCAATCATTAGCTCCCACCACCTATTGTAGTGTATCATGTCACCCGAGTGCTTAAGATGTCAGTCCTATATATATTTGTTAATTAATTTTTTTGGGTAAAAAGGGAACAATATTCAAGGAAAAAAGCATAAAAAAATATAAATATTATGTCAACGTTTTCTTTTACTTTAATGTGTGAAGTTGATTTAAGATGTTGCTTGAATGTTTGATGATATCAGTTTTTGGAAGTTTCAAAGGTGCTTTCGAGCCTAAGTATTTTTTCAACGTGAATAAATATTTATTTATTATTATTATTTTGTTACGTAGTTGAATTTAATAAAAGAGGGACACTCTTTCTGATCGATTTTCTAATACTAAATATAATATATGGCGTAGGGTAATGGAAATATTGTACAAATGGCACCCCATGTGTAGGTTTGTTTTTTGCGGAAAATTTCCTCCCAACAATTTCAAAATTTTCACACATAAAAGGAGGCGAAGACCTCCCTTTTACCCTCACTTCTCCACTTAGAAACTTGTAAAAATTCCATTTCCTTCAAAATCTTAAGGTAACTTCTTCTTTCATCTTAGTTTTTTTTTTCTTTTTAATTGTCTTTCTTCTCATCATGTATAAAATCATCTTAACTTTTTCAGTCGGCGAAATCGACCCATGATGCTTGCCCGAGCATTGCTGATCAACGTCCGACCGATGGTGGTCGACCGTAAATCAGCGTCGGCTAGTCGACCAGCCTCGTTGGTCGACGGTCTACCAACCTCACGGATGGTCGACGGGCTAGTCGTCCATCAACCAACCCCGCCAATAGTCACCTTCCTAGGGTTAGTTGATCATCCATAAGTCCGATATGTTGACACATTTGGCCAAATCTCACGTCTTCCAGCTGAACTTCCCAAAAAAACATATTGGCTCAACTAAGTCTTTGAACTAAAATTTGGAAATCGGATGAGATTCAACAGGCGAGGTGGTTGTTCTTGAGATTCCAAAATACTATAGCCTTTATAATTCCCACTTAAATTGAAAAATCACTTAGCAAATTTGATCGTGTTGACAAATTATGTTTATAAAGCCCCTAGGCCCAAAGAGAGGTTTCCTGGGTCTAACCCTTGCGAGGTTTCCGTATAAAGTCACTATGGACGGTGGCTTCAATTCCTTATCCATCCCTTCTTCATCTCAATTTTTAATGAATTTCACCTCACTCATAGTCAAATAAACCCTAATGCATGAAGGAAGGCATAGTATTTCTTGTACATTTGACTTAGCAAGAAGATCCCACTCTCAATAGACCTTTTTAGGCGCGCCTTTGAGATGTATGAGCTAGCTCAGTATAATACCTTTGTTTTCTTCACCTCTAGAGTCCCCTTGTGCTTTCCTAAATTTAGGAATTCCAAAAGTGGATGGAAATCTCGGGCCTTTTTTCGTCCTTTTGATAGTCAATTCCCTTTCAACACAAATTGAAGACATCCTCAAATTAGTATCTTCAATAGTCAAGTCGAGATTACTCCTCTTCTAAGAGCATAAATCCAGCCAATGATCGATACACCATCCTTTGTACCCAACCTAGGATCAATCTTGACTATGAGAAAAATGTTGATTGTGGGGATCGAATGAGCTACAGGTAGGTCATCTTATCCTACCCGTACTTTTACACTTGTATGTATTTGTACTTCCTATTTCTCGGGCTTGATGAACTCAATTGTGTGCATGTAGATATGGACTTTGATTTGGATGAGATATTAAAGTCCCTACCGTGCCAGGGAGAGATGAGAGATTTATCCCTGCTGATGGTAGTTTTTTATATATTTTGCTTTTGACTTCATATATATGCGCACCTTCATTTGTTGTTCTTTGAGCTTGATGGATTTTACCATGTGTATATAGGTATGAAATTTGACCTGAAGGAGACCATGGATTACATGCCCGAGCGCGGGCATGATAGTAATGAGGACTTAACTCCTGTTTCGTTGAAAAGAAAGAAAACTATTGATGGAGGGGTAATATGTTGTGCTCCAGAGGAAACATCACAACCTTTGGATGAGCCCGTCAAAGCTATCCCACTAGCTGAGACTAGAGAAGATCGCTCGAGTCGTGTCAAGTCCGAGCGGTCGTGTCAAGTCCGAGCGTGAGGTCTCTACCCTTCCAAACTTTGGCGGTTTACACCTAGAAGGTAAGCTTTCTGCTATACTTCATCATTTTTGTTTATGTCTATTTTCTTGAACATGCCTAATAGTTGTTTATCATTTTGTCTCTTCGTCTATTAGGTTACGACCTTACATGCTGAGCTTGTTGAGTCGAGCCGCCATCAGTTATCAGAGTTAAAAGCTCTCGTAGAGGAAAAGAAGAAGGAAGCTCACCACTACAAGATGAAATTTTCTTCTTTGAAAAAGTCTCTTGAAGCTTTAGAGTCTTGGGCTCGCGAGCAAGAGAAACAGAAATCGATAACCTGCGATTTGTCTTGGCCCGATCTCCCAAAGAGACACTGAAGCGATATAAAGCCTCGGTGGAGTATGCTAAGGATCTGGGGGCGTCTATGGGGCAATATAAATCATCATTAGATTATTCTAAGGACTTGTATTAATATGGGTAAAGACAATGTGTCGATCCATCGAGTTTCGATAGGTTTCTAGCTCAATGCAAAGGAAGAGGGAGTGGAGCCCCACATTCAGGCACACATTGCGAGGCGAAAGTGAAAGGATTTCACACTCGGATTGACATAGTCTTTTGTTGTAGATCTTTTATCACTTTATACTATTATTCATTTTTATCATTTGATTGTCTAGTTATTTCTCCTGGTCCGAGATGTGGACAGAAAATCACACTTCATTTTGAGTATGGACGCTTTCTTATTGAACATCATTGTTGCTTAGTTTTTTTATCTATCTTGTCGTATAAACTCTGCTTGCCAATGTGTAAAAGTTAATTTACCTATCCTCATACGACTCTTCTTATTTGATCATGTAGTAGCCAATGGACACGACAACCAATGAGAGTGCACCTGGATTTATAGCAGCGGAGATGCGTGAATTGATTGCTACGCAGTCGACACGTACGCATCAACCGCAAGCCCGAGTTGTAATTTTAGTTTTCGTATTTAATTTGTTGATCCTTGACTAATTTTCTAGTATTGTTGCCCTTTTGGCAATGTCGAATTAAGAGCGCAGGGTCTAGTTGTTTAGGGCCATAACTAATTTTTAGTTTTAAAGGCTCTCCACTATGACCGTAAAAAGTAGTCGACTTGTAACCAATTTATTGGTTTTGTTTCTCTCCACCTAGCCCCTCGAGTTGCGTCGAATGTAGAGCACAGGGTCTAGTGATTTAGGGCCTTAACCAATTTTGGGTTTTGAAGGCTCTCCACTGGGACCGTAGAGCGCTGTCGAACTTATAACCAATTTATTAGTTTTGTTGCTCTTCGTCTAGTCCCTTGGGTTGCGTCGAATGTAAAGCACATGGTCTAGTGATTTAAAGCCTTAAAGCAATTTTTGGTTTTAAAGGCTCTCCATTAGAACCTAGAGCCTTGTCGAGCTTATAACCAATTTTTTGGTTTTGTTACTCTTCACCTAGCCCATTGGGATGCGTCAAATATAGAGCACATGGTCTAGTGATTTAAAGCCTTAACCGATTTTGGGTTTTGAAGGCTCTCCATTAGGACCTATAGCGATGTCGAGCTTATAACCAATTTATTGGTTTTGTTGCTCTTCACCTAGCCCCTTGGGCTGCGTCAAATATAGAACACAGGGTCTAGTAATTTAGGGCATTGACCATTTTTTGGTTTTGAAGACACTCCACTATGACTGCAGTCGAAGTGTTGGGGTGGTTCGAGGCCGCACATGGACAGATAAATTGCCTGAATCTGGAAGCTTAGAAGGCGCACCGGGACGTTCCCGCTAGGCTGACCCTTCCTTAGCGCCCTCATCATCTGCTACCATTTAGGCCATTCATTAAATAACATTAATAATTACAATAGGTCGTGCCTATAGCAGGCATTACATTAGAGAAATTGATAAAACAACATATATGCTATATGTACAAGAAGCATGACTTATTTTTCTACTAAGCAGCCTATTAATAGTATTTTTTTAGATGCTCAGTATTCCACGGCCTACCTAGTGGTTTCTTCTTCATGTCATTCAGACCGTAGGCTCCTTTTCTAAGGCTATGAATCACTTCATATTGTCCTTCCCAATTTGGCCCGAGCTTAGGTGAAAGGTGCCCTGATGCTGCTGCGTTCCTAAGCACAAGATCTACTAGCTGGAAAATTCTTGGTCTTAGTCTTCTATTGAAATACTCTGCGGCCCTTCAGCTTGTATGCCGCCATCTTTATAGCTGCCCTCTCTCTTATCCCCTCAAGCAGGTTGAGTTCTACATTGGTTGCAATGATGTCAAGCTGCTGGACTTTCATTCTGCTAGTCTCACTTAGGATTTCAATAGGAACAATTGCTTCCATTCCGAAAGACAATTTAAAAGGTGTTTCGCCGATCGGTTCCCATAGGGTTATGTGGTATACCCATAGCACATTGGGTAATTTGTCTGCCCAAAGTCCTTTTATCTTTCTCTAACCTTGTCTTCAGATCCCATAATATGGTTCGATTCATCACTTCAGCTTGCCCATTGGATTGAACATGAGCAACTAAAGTCAGTCTATTGTCTATGTGATAACTTGTGTGTAGAAGCTCTGAAGCTATGATTATCAAACTGCTTGCTTTATGTGTAATGATCACTCTAGGTATTCCAAACCTGCATATGACATTTTTTTGCACAAAGCCCTGTACTTAGCTTTCATGATGGTGGCCAGCGATTCTACCTCTACCCACTTTGTAAAGTAGTCGATGGCGACTAGAAAAAACTTTCTCTGTCCTTCGGCCATGGGCAAGGTCCCAAGATATCTTCATTGAAAGAAAGGACATACCACAAAGATACAAATCTGTTGCTCGGCTAAAACATGGATCAAGTTCTCATGGCATTGACATGCATCACATTTTTTTAACGGTTCTTTAGCGTCTTCTTTCATAGTGGGTCAGTAGTATTATTGTCGTAGAACTTTAAATGCAAGGGCGGCCTCCACTTGATGGTTGCCACAAATTCTTGCATGTACCTTGAATATCACCACTCGTGCCTCTATTGGTAAACACTTCAAATACGGCATGGTGAAACCCAATTATAAAGTTGTCCATCTATGATGGTGAACAAAGTTGCTCGAGCCCTCAACCTCTTTGCCTCGAAACAATCTTCTAACACTTTGTCTTCTTTGAGATATTCAGTCAAGGGGTCCATCCAACTTGTTTTCATACTCTGTGTTCATGATGGTTATCTTGAAATTTGTAAATTCTCTCTGTAAGTCTTTTTTTTTATCAGATATGCTACCATCTTTCCGTCCATTGCTTTGAATTCCACTATCACCTGCCTAACTATTAATTGAGAGTCGCTACAAATCTCAATCGATAACACCCCCAGTCTGACTACCAAGTCTAGACCTATGATTACTGCTTCATACTCCACATCATTATTTATAGCTGGGAATTTGAAATGTAGCGAATATTCCAACTCTTCTAAGTCCAATCCTATCATTATGATCCCTGCTCTAGATCCTTCACCATTTGAGGACCCGTCCACAAAAATTTTCCAATTCGCCTTCTGTCCTGCTGGCAGCTCAGGCAGGATGGTAAGCTCGAAGATAAAGCCCTCTAGAGCATGTGCCTTAATAGTTGTTCTTGGTTTGAATTCAATATCGGACTCACTCAACTCGAACGCCCATTTTAGTAATCACCTCAAAGTTTCTGGTCGATGTAAAATTTGGTTAACCTGCTAATCAGTTATTACCTATACCGTATGAGATTGGATGTATGGCCTCAATTTTCTGACCACAACGAACAATGTGCTGCTCGGCCGGGCTATATCTCTGCGCTCTTCAGCACTTGGCTTACGCAGTAAATTGGCTTCTGTACCCTCGAGAATTCTTTCATTAACACCGTACTAACTACCTGTGATGATACTTCTAAGTAGAGACATAACATATCCTCGGGGCATGGACTAGTCAAAATTGGTGGTTGTTGTAGTGACTGCTTCAAAGTCTCAAGTGACTCTTCGCACTCCTGGGTCCATTTAAAGTTGGTAGAGCCCCCATTGGCCGTGAAAAAACGGTAACATTTATCTGCTACTCGACTCATGAAATGATTCAGCGCTACTACCAGTCACAGCCTTTGAACCTCCTTCTTACTAGTAGAGCTTTTCATCTCTAAAATCCCCTAAATCTTATCGATGTTTACTTCAATGCCCCTCTGTGTGACCATAAAACCTAGGAACTTTCCACAGGTTGTACCAAAAACATATTTTTTTCGATTTGAACTTCAACGTATTCTGTCGAGCGACGTCAAAATCCTTTCTGCAAGCAAGCCACGTGGTTGTCAGCATTGGTACTTTGGACTACCATGTCATCGACGTAGGCCTTTATAACACTCCAATCAATCCAAGGAAGACTCTAATCACCATCATCTAATAGGTAGCCCCGACATTTTTTAGACTAAAATGCATGGTCGTATAGTAATACGTCTCGAAGTCAATGATAAATGACATTTTCTCCTGATTGGAGTTGGCCATAAAAATTTGGTGATACCTGGAAAATGCATCTAGAAAACTGAGTCTTTCATGACCGGACGTGGCATCCACCAGGTGGTCTATCTGGAGAACTGGGTATAAGTGTTTCGGACATGTCTTGTTCAACCCAGTGTAGTCTACACACATACGCCATTTCCCATTCGATTTTTGCCACCACTCAGGGTATTGTACTTCCGTGAATGAAATCCGCATGTAGTAATTTCTTAACCACCAATCTCACCACGGCTTGCCTTTCCTGGACAAAGTTTCTTTTCTTTTGCTTCAATGGCTTCGTCCCTAGTAGAATACATAGATGGTACTGGGCAATTGTTGGGCTGATCCATGGGATATCGCCTTACACACTCAACTCTTATACTAGTCGGGAACTTTATGACCTAATGGTAAGTTGAGAAGCGGCATTAAGCAATGGTCAGCCATAGATGGCATTGTAGGCCATGGGGGTTTTGACAACTAAGAAACTTATCATGATCACCACAGCCGTTAGATAAGTGCCTAGCATGATCGATAGCTCCACAGTCTCCTTCGATATCACTGCCGCCCCTCCAAAGCTTTGTAGATGAGTGGTCACCATTTTCAATTTCTTAGGAGAGATCTTCAAACCCAAAAAGGCATACCAAGTGAGAATATTCGTTGCACTTCCTCCGTTGACCAGCACCCTCTTAACAGCGACATCTGTTATGTCGCCCACCACTACCAGGGCATTATCATGAGGGCTTGCTATACCAGTCAAGTCTTCCTCTCTAAAAGTGATACACTGATTGAACCTTACCTTCTTCTGGATACAGCAGGCCCCAATGGAGCGTGCATGGCTCTTCTTATCCGAATTTGAGTTTTCGCATGCCTCTACCCTACCAATGATCACATTTATCACTTCGACTATGGGTGGAGGGTGAAAGTCCTTGACTTTTTGCTTGCCTATGTCATTTCTCACATACTTGGTTAAAAACCCCCGCCTTAGAGGGCGTTCGATCTCCTTCTTCAGCTGCATGCAATCTTCAGTATCATGTCCGTGATCCTTATGGAAATAACAATACTTGATTTGATTTCTTTTGCTAGATGGCGTCAACATCGGCTTTGGCCATTCGAGCTCTTTTATGTCCCATATAACCGTTAACAACTTTGCATGCGGGATGTTGAAAAGAGTAAAGGCCTTGATCTACTCTCGCCTTTGCCTGATCAACCGATCCTGAGCGTACCCTTTTTTCATGCGCTTATTTTTCGACTTGCTTTTGTTAGAGAGTTTTTACTTATGACTTAACTTTCACTTGTCACCTTCTGTCTCTTATCCTTCTTTGAGATTTTTTCGTGACCTTCTCTGTTTCCTCAGCGTCAACATACTTGTCTCCCATTGGAGAGTGACATCTTAAAGGCCCGATTCCACTTCCCATTCATCAATGCGACCATCACTGTAGACATTTGGAGGTCCTTTATACCAATTTTCGCTCAACTAAACCTAGCCAAGTATTGCTACAAAGAGTCATCTTTCTCTTCCACAACTTGCATCAATTCAATGGCTATCTTTCTCTTCCTATTGTTACTTAAGAAGTAAGCCACAAAACTCCTAGAGAGATCATCAAATATTTTGATAAATCGGGGTGCCAAAGTTGCTACCTAGTCTCTGGCCTCTCTCTTTAGTGTCGGAGGAAAAGATTGGCACATCACTGTATTCGAGGCTGCATAAAGTTTCATTAAATCAACAAAAGTCCGTAGGTGATCAAGCGGATCCGTGACTTCGTCGTATGCCTCTATCATAGGTTGTTTGAAGTCTTTCGATAGAGGGACTGCCATGATCTGGGGTGCAAATGGATGTTCTTCCAAAACCATTTGCATGTGTTTGTCCTTCCTCTTGGATAATGCATCGTCTATCTTCTGGGTCATCATTTCCTCTATCTTTCATTCCAAATCTACCATTAGTCATGGAAACTGTGGAATTACGACCATGTAGCCCCCAAGTCTCATGCTACTACCTAAATAACATGTGGGGCAACTGTTGGTGCCTCATGAGGTGGTTGCTCACTCATAACCTCTAGCGGGTTCTGTGGTGGGACTGTGGCTTTTTGAAATTGACTTTACAAGAGGGTGGTCATCATAGCTACCAACTGAGTCTTTAGAATACTGAATTGGTTCTACGTCAAATACTGTGGCGATGGTGGTGGATCATGACCCCTTGAGGCAGACTTCGACTCCGTCTCCACTATAGTCCTGACCATGCTCGTTCACTCTTGGTTCGTATTCTTGACATAGCTTTTGTGTTCAGTGGTTTTTTACAGACAGTGCCAATGAGATGATTATAAAATAACCTATGTGTCCTCTTAGCGATGTGAGGTGTTTCTGCTACTTTGATGAACTAATGTCGCCTGCAAAATGAGGTTGGGGCTTTTTTCCCCACTGTACCTCCTGAGTGAGAATTAGTACATGATTTAGGAATGTGGGAAGAAAAAATAGAATGGTTGTTCAGATAGCCAAAAAAAATTTAAGATCCATACCTGTCCCACTTATGAGTATTTATAGGTTTCTGAAGCCATGTAACTATTGGGTGGTTATCATGCCACGTATCACACGTTGCATTTTCCACTATCCCCACATTCTGAGTGGGAGACCTCCACCTATCAAGCGATTAGTTATGTCCATGTTATTCGTGGAACGGTTCCCATCCAACTCAATGATTTTTTTATGATCAAGTGTGATGTTGGCCACGCAGTGGTATTTGGCCTTGCAAGAATGTAGAGGGCCACGTAGTGGTCGACAACCCAGTGTGGATGTAGAGGGCCTCGTAGTGGTAGGCGGCTTAGCATAAATGTAGAGGACCTTATAGTGGTCGACAGCCTAGTGTGAACTTAAAGGGTCTTGTAGTGATAGGTGGCCTAGCATAAATATAGAAGGCCTTTTAGTGTTCGAAAGCCCAATGTGGACGTAGAGGGCCTCGTAGTGGTAGGCGGTTCAGCATGGGATGCCTTACGTAGAGTGCTGATTGAGTAGTCTTTACCTTATTGACCATAGTAGATAATTGTTTGTGCATCTAATATCAGAGTTGAAAATGGCCGCTTATTCTCATGTTTTTAGTATTTTGGAATTGAGAATTCATTGTTGGAATATTGACTTGGTTATTTTTTTACTTTATATACATTTGTTCAATGTCAAATAGTAATAAAGAGATATTTCAAATGTTTTTCTCAATTTTCTACTGATAAGCATAATATTGATGAAAGGAATCTTTGATATAAAACGGATAAAATTGATGTTCTGGACGTTGTGAATGAAAGGGATGTAATTGATGTTGTGATGGAGTAGATGATGAAATGGATAAAGTCGATATTGAAGATGATGTGATGTCGGGATGAAGAGGGTGAATGTGATACAAGATGAAGATGATAAATTTCATGTCCGAGATGAAGGGGATGAATTTGGTGTTGGAGATGAAATTAATATTGAGAGGAATATTTTGGCTAAATTAATGTTTCACAACTTCCTTTCGATCTAGGATTATGATGTTAATGTTTGAGATATAATTTGAAGAGCATATATTCAAAGGGGTCCTTGCCAATCTCTCAATCATAAGTTTTGCCCAAAAAAAATTCAAAGCAAAGGTAGACAATTTTGCGCTAATTGGGTTTAATGATCATCCTGATTGGCTGGAATATAGTTTAGCAAAAGATGTCATACTTTGCTTCAATTGATTTATTTTTTATTTTTTTATTTTTCAATGGGTGATTCATTAGTTGTCGACGAGTAATCAAATTGAAAAAGAAAAGTAGACTTAAAAGATATGTAGGAAAATCAGGTAGTGCACCCCATGAAGCCCGAATTATGTATGGATCATTCAAGAATCAAAAACAAAGTACAGAGTTTAGTTTCTTCAAGGAATCACAACAAACGTGAAATGCGTATTGAATTCATTTGATTGCCTCAATTGTTTGTGTACCAAAAGTTTCTTTAAAAATTTAAACGTGATAAATAAATACTTATAAATTTATGTAAAGATGATTTACTCAAGGTAAAAATTTTATTACACGTTATTAAATAAAAGAAAAGAGAGAAGATTTATCTACATCATATTTTATTCATATGTATCCAAATACTCCATTTACCAATAAGTACATGGAATTTAACGAGCCACTACAAAAAACAATGAGCTCCACCGACCAAGGTTTCAGCTACCAACCGGAAATGGTTGCTATAAGACATGATCACCGACCACCTCATGGTTGGTAAATATTTCAGTCTGCTATAGTTGTATTAATTTTGTGATGATCTTCAGCGACCATTATGTGGTCGCTGATGTCACTATTCAGCAACCAATTTTGTCTTGGTCGCTGGAATAGTTGGCGGTATGTATCCCGCATATTTTTCTAAATGTTTTAGTGACCAATAGTATGGTCGCTGAATATAAAAGTCCTTCAGCAACCATAATTTG
>CAIGRT010004097.1:0-17263 GCA_903798405.1 Fraxinus platypoda
CAATCTAATTCAATAATGGAGTCTTATATGATTTCTAAGACACAGAGGCTTAAAGAAATAACCTCAAAGTTCCAGAGCTTGCCTATTCTCAACAAAATCTGATATCAACATAATCATCATAAAGAACTAAATTTACCAGTCCTCTCATGCTTATTGCAATTCATAACATATAAAATACATATTATAAGTTTTTCTTGCCACAGCTGTCAAATCCCAATAGTCAATCCATGAACAATTCAATAAGCTTACATTTTTATATTTTACCTACTACATGAAGAACCTTAAGTCTTCAAACTTTACATTGTGGAGTTGAATTTTCACCAGTAATATGTCATCATCAACTTTGACGTATCATCATAATATACAGACAAATTATTTAAATTGTACATCATATGCAGCATTAAACATTTGTAATTCTATTTTTCATAATTTTAGATTATAAATTATCGTTTATTACTGCCTAATGATAATAACATGGTATGAACGAATTACCACCCTTGGGAAAACTGTAAAATTTAGAAGGGAAAAAGAAAAGAAAAGACTTAATAGTACGAAGCGAAGTACAAGCAGTTGATGAACTATGTCAAGCATTGACCTTTTGTGGATGGTGAATCCAAGATAAACTCTAAAATATCCACAAATTCCAACAGGCAGATACTGGGATCGGAGTATTTATTATCTCGGCCAAGAAAGGTACAATTAATCAGTGCACAACGTACTATAACACTCGATACCTCGATTAAGATTTCATAATAAAACTAAAATCCCTCAAAAACGCAGAAATATTTCAGTCTCCAAGAATACCAGTACCTGCCACAAGATAACCGGGTTAGTATTCTGTTCACCCCCTTCAGCTTCTGCTTCGAGCTTCAATGGAGCCAAGGTCTGCCTCGGGAACTTCACAACAGCGGGTTTACTTTCATCTTCCACCACAGTTTCATTCACAGATGCCCCAATTTTACTCGGGTCGGATTCTGAAACATTATTAATAACAATACCGTTCTTCTTGGGTGCAGGCGGCTTGAATAATTGAAGGATGTTTGAGACAAAAGATAAAACGGGATTATCTTGGCTATGGCTGTCTTCTTCTTGTTGTGATGAGTTTTTTGCCAAAATTTTGTCTTCGTGAGTGAAGGATTGGGGTTCCGCCATTGCTGCCGCTGCTGTGTGTGGAGTATCTCGGGTTTTGGTAAGAGGCGGAAAATACAAGACACTGCAAAACTAGAGATTAGAGAAGTAATCGAAGGACAGAGCAGGTGGAGTGTATACGAATTGTGTCCAACTAATTTCTAGTGGGCTGTGCACAGGAGAGTAAATTCGGGCCAGGCCGGACCGCATAAATTCTTTATTTTTCTTATTTTGCTAAATTCTTTCTTTATTAGTAAAAAAAAAGGACAGGTCGATGAAAAGTAGATTAAACAACGGTTCATTATTTCTATGGATCATCATATTCCTATTATCTTTTCTTTTTTTTATAACTGTGGATGTTCGGACCAGCTTACGCGCACCTCGACTTATCCCACGGGGCCCTAAAGTTTACGACCGAGTACTCACCTCAGTGGCCTGAGTGGATTCAAACTAGTGACCATTGGGGAGTACCCAAGGTCTGACCAATTGAACAACCCCTCAAGGTTCATCATATTCCTATTAGCTATTCTGTCAAATAGTAATTGATGAGAATTCCTGAATCTACGGCACCATGTATATTGTTCAATATTGAATACTAAACATATGATTCGAATAAGAATAAACCGCATACAAGAAAATTTTGTTATAAACTGCTGAATGCAAGAAAAAATGACGAATTGATAAACTACAGATTACGAGAGAGAAAATTCAATAAATGGGTAAACTTGACCAACATATAGAAGGTTTAAGTACAACATAAATATCAGATTTTTTCTCTGGTGTCCACTTTCGACTCATTGTGTAAATCTATGTTTTCAAAATCTCCAATACATCAGCTAAATCAAGAAATCACCGCTATAAACAAATGGCAATCAATTGAAAGGCTTGGAACAAGCATTTTACAGCAAAACTGGTGGATACCCGTAGCTTAAGAAGCCATAGAGTTAGATTTTCCCTGAAAAAGGTGATGCCGGAAAATGGAGGAGATGCGGAAACGAATTCTGTAACTTGAACTAAGACCTTCCAGAAAAAGTTCCAATGGAGCATACAATTGTTTTCCGATCCCCATGTTTCTCTACCATATTGCCATGCTCAAAGAATGTGTTATCATCATCATAAACATGTATTCACCGATTTTGAAGGGTTTCGATTGCCTTTTTCCACTGTGAGGCTCTTTGTTTTGAATCCTCGAACAACACGACTTTTTTTGGCTGCCAGTAAAGCATTCGCTTATAATCGAATGTGAAAAAGAAATTAAAAAAAAATCTAATTCCAGATAAGTAAAGTATATAAGCAGAAGTGTGTTAACAAAATAACGATATGCACAAGTCCCGTGAGGATTGGTTCAAGAATTGCCTCATATATTTTCCTAAGATGTCTTCACTCAAAGTCAATCCGGTGTCACCATAATACAAACAGTTGTTTTTAACGGAGTCCATTCTGCTACGGCATGAAAACAGAGCAACACCCAGTTCCCATAAAACCGGGCTTGGGTATGGGTGTTAGGACATAGGTTGTCCAATTCAACGACATAGGATTCGGTCAAAAGTGAAGGTGTTGCAGCGGTGACGTGAACCCCAAGATCATGACTTGGAATATGAACCAGGTAACGTAAACATTCTCAAAAGTTAAAAAATAATATTAGGATGCTCCAAATATAACAACTACAAACTATAGTATTCCCAATATTCCGATGCGCAGGGGAGGATATAGGCAGGGGCTGGCTCGGACTACAGCCCGTGCTCGCCCAAGCCCAGATCCAGTATTGAAGAGTCCATTCCGGTTTTTGGCCCATACAAAATGTAATAAGATTGAATTCAAACCCAAACCTAATTCCTCACTTTCCTCTACTCTTTGGTCGATTCCCTTTTCTCTCTCTAACATTGCTGAGGAAATTGAAGTTTTGAGGTCAGAAATTACGTATTCTTTATCATGTTGTCGTGTATTTCTGAACATTACACAGTTTAATCATTGGATTTGTTGGGAAGAGGGTGCATGAAATGGGGATTGGATTTTCATATACAGTACTGGAAAGGAAAGAATTTAGAATCTTGTTGGTTATTTTATTTGTTTGAGTGATGAAGACGATCCTAATAATTTGGAGTTCCATCCAAGTGGATTTCAGTAATTAAAAAGAAAAATAAAAAATTAAAGATTGAGTTGGATTGAAGTGTTTGATTACATAGATGAATCTGAGTTCCCCATTTATGTCATATTTTGAAATTGTGAAGTTTACTACTGAGTTAGAGAAACATCTGAAATCTGGAGGTGAATAATTGTGGATTTGAGGAATTTGATTAGAAGTTGAAAACTATTATTGATTTTCTTCATAAACTCTGGTGGGATGCAAACGACTATCTCATTTCACTTTTTCAAGTAATTTATCCACATATCTTTTTATAGTCGTTTGATTGTTTAAAATTTATGCAGAATTCATCTTAAGGGAAGCTGTTTAGACCTTTTTGGGTTCTATTATATATATGGGAGATTTCTTGTATTCTATGTATTCTTTATGATTATTATCTGTTATAGTGGATTTGCTTCTCCTTGCCCTTGGATGTAGGTAGAGGTGTCAAGACGGATGGTCGGCCAGACTCGTGAAAATCGGCTCGGATCGACCCGGGATCGCCGGCCGACCCGTGACCCGAGCAGGCGGTTCACGGGTCAAGGAGGTGTGACCTGCGAGCTTCATGAGTTTCACCTTCACGGGTCGCGGTTAACCCGTTGGTTCGTGAAAAAAAAAAATTTAATGCTAACCTAGTTGGGATGTACTTATGCTATAAATATTTGATAATAGTAATTAAAAATGTATTTAGTTGTTATTTGTTTAACCTAAATTTAACTTTGAAAGTTATAAATAATTTATCTAACATTAAATTTGAATTCTATGTAAACATTTCCTGGTGTAAATATGAATTTATCATTTTGTTCAATTCTTAGTTTANAATGTATTTAGTTGTTATTTGTTTAAGTTAAATTTAACTTTGCAAAGTTACAAATAATTCATGTAACATTAAAAAAAATATTTTTTGCTATAAATATGAAAAATTCTATATTTTTATAATTTTATTTATACAATCATACGGGTCAAATCGGAACAAACCGCGACCCGCATGGGCTCGACCCGGATGGGTCAGCGGACGGACCTGGATTGTAGTCCAAAATTTGTGGGCCGACCCGGAATCGGCCCGGAACCCGTAGCGGGGCGGGCTTTTTTCACGCGGGCCGTTACCGGGCTCATATGTTGGCAGGCCGACCGGCCTAGACCACCCGGATTGACACAATATATTGACTTTTAAATTTTAGCTCGTGCGCGAAAAATTCCTAGATCCGTCCCTGCCGACGCGGCAACGTGAATACTTGTGTCATTCCATTTCAACGATGCAAGAGAAAGCATATTCTGTCACTTAGAAATTCTAATTCTGGATTATTTTTCGGGACTTGCATAAATGTATAGAATTAGGCATGATTGTAAGATCAAGAGGTTCAAAATTTTGTATACTCTTTGCTGGCTTCTTTCTATAGGAGAGATCCATTTTATATAGCAACAGAAATTAACTTTCCCGAAGATCTATTTGTTATTTTCTTCTTCATTGGTTCAGAATTCGGACCTGACTTTATGGTGTGCAGAAACAAATCGAGATACAATGTGCTGCACCCGATAATCTTGAAGATATGATGCAAAGTTTCATTTACTTGTCAATCTTAGGATGAATTTAGAAGTATTGGAATGATAGCAGGAGACAATTCAAACAGATAAGAGGAAGCATAACTTACAGTGCAAATCTTGAAATGTGAAGGGCTCGTGACTTGAATGCTCAATTCATTCGGATTGTCAGACCATATTATGTTCCCTTTAACCACCAGTTTTGCGGGGTCTAGGTAAATCAACTTCGGTTTATTGGTCAGGATAAGTTGTACTTTCTTGTTTGTTAGTTTCTCTAGTTTCTTGACCATGGAGATCATAAGGAGGGATTCACCAGGCTCCAGGAATTGTTGCCTGTTTATAGTTCAGAAGGAAAGTTAAAAATAAAGGAAATCATTTGACGCCTACGGAGACTCCATCTGAGATGTAGACAGCAACAGTTTCTTCTATTCTCCAATATGAAACACTAGCGAAATGAAGTATGTATTGTAATTTCTGGCAAAATACCAATGCTAGAACAAGTCATGCATCAGATTCTTAACCAACTAAGCAATAATGAATCAAGATTCAGAATGAATTCTTCATACAAGTTATTTCATCAAGATTCTCTGATTGGTAAACTAGTCATTTATAAAAATATAAAGAAATGTAAAAGTGGTGATTTTTTGGTTCTCGTCGTGCATAAATGTGTGGTCCAGAACACAGATCATTGGATTAAAGTTCCTAGACATGAAAATGACTATAAACAGGTCAACACCATATGGCACACTAACACGTTTCTCTTTATCTATTTTGTGTTGACATAAGCTATGTAACCTGTTTAATTAGTAAATAAGTCAATCGACAATTCATATTACTTTCATGAAATAACTTAAATATCCCCATTTAACGGATTAAAATAGGTCGGTTACTGGATCAACACGGCCCACTATTCGAAAGACAAATTAGTCCACGCCCAGTAAGCAACTTGTAACTCCACACAAGCATGACACCTCAAATGCATATAAACATCCCCTAGAAACTCCACTTTCATGTTAGTGTATTAATATATGATTTTATAGAGCGTACAGTTGTCATTAAAAGCAATGATAACACCAAAAAAAAATATATGTTTATATGTGAAATACCACTTTTACCAAGAAGAAAAATGATCGCATATGAAAGGATCATAACGAGGGTACCTAAATACCAAGAACTAGGTCTTTTCTGAAAAGACAAGTACTGGTCCTTACCATTTCGAATCAAATGAATCAATTGAAGCAAGCCTAGTTATGCTACCAGTTTCGGAGGTTGATGTTGCGCCACCATTTCCATCGGTTGTTTTTGCTGAAACATCTCCAATATGTGCAGGATTCCACGATGAATCTTGGTCCTTACCCACATTAGACTGGGACTAAAAGAATCAAGACAATAATCAAATGTAGAGAACATATTACTTTTTTAAAATGAAAAATCGAATCACAAATCATGAGAGAGAGAGAGAGATAATCCACTGGGGGCACAAAGGAGTTGCTACCCATTTTGGAAAATATTAACAGACTACCAGTCAATATAAAAAGTTTGATTCTTATGTGTTCTTAGGGTATTTTAAGCAATCAAAAGACCAAAAAAAATAAAAATGCACACTTTAGGCTCCATTGCAAGTTTTGGTGGGGGTTGCTCCCTCAAATTATTCCAATCAATGCCCCTGAAGAAAGGATGGTTTTTGAGTGAAGCATAACCATCAGGTCCTGCACCTGGTCGCCTGCTGGGATCCATGTCCTACATCAAGATTACATAAGTTAGATTAAAAAAATGAAAAACAGTTTCAGCAGTCAGTTATATGGAAAAATAAATAAATAAATCTGACAGCACAGAATTTGAATGTTTTGGCAAACATATATTCCCATAGACATGCAAAGTCACAATATAAAATGCTGCATCTCTTCAAGGCACGTCCTTCATTTTGATGTAACTACTTCAAATAATCAGATCAGCAGAAAACACTAAAATCCTATACTGCAAGACACGATAACGTTGGGATCCTTGTCCTCCATTCTTCTCATGATTGTTTCCTAATTTTTTCTAGATTTTTCGATAAAATTAACATCAGAAATAATTAGTAAACCAAAATATATAAAAGTGAATAGAAAGAGTAATTTTGTGGCTTACCAATAAACGATCAATGAGATCTCGCGCTTCGGCTGAAAAGTAATTTGGAAATCTGATATCTCTAGCAATAATTCTTTGAAAAATAAGCCATTCGCTAGCATCTTTAAAGGGAGAACTCCCCGAAAGCATTTGGTACAGTGTGCATCCTAGTGCCCAGAGGTCATTCCTGGGTGAACATATTTTAGGGGAGTAACTAAGTTGTCTTATTGGAACAACACATGATTATGATCGAAATCGAACCATTTCATTAGATATCAACTCTCTCTCATGATCATTCAGAATATTTTTAGATATAATTGATTAAGTTGAACTAGGTTTCCAAAATCTATAAATCAACAGACAACGAAGTACTAGTTAATTACCCGAAAGTAGCGGGAGAAGAATTTAATACTTCTGGAGGTACATAAGCGGCTGTCCCCACAAAGGTACATGCCTTATCATCTGAGGATAAATGATGACAATTATTCTTTATACTCAAGTTCATTGGATAATGACTTCAATTTCCTGGAAGAAACAATGCAGTAAGAAAAGACTCACCTGATGCTGCATTTGGAAGGACTGTTATCTGACTGTCTTGCATAGGCTTTACACTACCAAAGTCAGCAATTTTAATATGTCCATCTGAATTAAGTAGCAGGTTCTCCGGCTGCCATTCAAGAAATTATTAGCATTTGTAAAATGGAAATAGAATTTTTTTTTTATGCAGCAACCTACCTTAATATCTCGATGTATCAATCCCATACTATGTATATATTCAAGAGCATCCACAACTTCAGCTGCATAAAAACGAGCCTCATCCTCAGACAAACGGCCTTTCTGCACCCACATAAATTAACAAGATCACATAGTGCAAAGGTATGATCAAGAGTGATGCACATATTATCCTTTTTACGATAGATAACAAAAGTAATGACGGATTTAAAATCTGATTATACTTTTACAAGAAACATGATTTGATTGGAACATAGAGCCTACTATGTGTTAAAGAAAGGCTACATTGCATGAAGAGACAGTGACTCGCTATCCAAGGAAATAATGCGCTTTCACAAGAGTCTTACAATGAGTTTTGATTGGAAAGAAGGAAAACAAAGGGCAATTAGATAACTTTTAGGGGAGGGAGGAGGGAATGGGGGATGTTTGGTACATTATGAAATGAAAGAGAGAATTCTTTTTCCTTTTGGGCCCACCTTATTCTGAGCTGAGTCGTATAAGAATACATGGAATTTTAATTTTTCACTCCTAGATTTCATCCTAATTGCTTCTCTCACCAAAAAAAATAAAAAAAATGGAAATCCACTTTCAATTTTCCACTTCACTTCTCTCCCTAAATCTAACAACGCTAACCAAATTGTCAAAAGTCAATTTTAGAACAACTTTTGATGCACTCATTTTATTAAAGTTTTCACATATTACCACCATAGAAACATACGTGCTTTCACATTCTACTTACCCTCGTTATTTGATCAAAAAGTTCTCCGCCTTCACAAGATTCAAGCGCCATGTCTTCATAATACAATAAAATGCAGAAACATTGCGTCACATTTACATCCATAAAAATCACCCAACATAACAATAGAACATCTATTGATGTTATGAGAACACTCACAAAGAGAGAAAGTATCTTGAAACGTAAAAAATAATCGCACTACACCAGGATGATCTAACTGGTCTAATACAATGCGCTCCAATTTCACATAAGCAGTTTTATTTTCCTTAGTGATGAACTTCTTATCCATAATCTTCATGGCATAGACAGTTCCTGTGTCTTTCTTCTTGGCTCTGACAACCTGGCAAAATCATAAGCAGA
The DNA here is from genome assembly GCA_903798405.1 of Fraxinus platypoda. Taxonomy (NCBI): domain Eukaryota; kingdom Viridiplantae; phylum Streptophyta; class Magnoliopsida; order Lamiales; family Oleaceae; genus Fraxinus; species Fraxinus platypoda. The sequence goes on from CAIGRT010004097.1 coordinate 8,733, forward strand.
TAATAGAGAGTTTTAACAAAAATGCAAAGTTGCAAGACAACAATTATCAGGACCGTAAACATTTACAAGCAAACTATTGTCAACAATACCAAATAATGACCACCTGTCAAAATTTTAACATAATTCATGGAGTTATGTGCTCAACAATCAACAAAGAAGCCAAAAGGGTCGGGCAAAGTAAATGAAAAAGAGAGGAATAATAAAGGAACTTTTCCTAAGGGTCTAAGCTACAAAGCGTAAGCAAATAATATTTGCAGCCGGAAAGAAATTATGCATAACTTGATCTTTTAGGTGCAATACTGCATCCGTGAAGTTGACCTATTGAGCGCACAATTACTTCAATTCTGAGAACCATCTTACCAAAAAATATAAAATTAAGAATCATTGTTCACATAACATTATTTGCCACCCATTTCTTACAAAAATCATCAAAAAGCATTGCCTAAGTTCTATCCTGATGCTCATTGTACGAAAATGAAGTTCAACATCATGCTTTTGAATGAAGAATAGCCACACATACAAAAGTATTTTTGCACAACAAAATATTTATTTTTTTCCTTCATAATACACGAGATACAAAATTTTAGGAGATAATGGCAGAAGAAGATCTGTCAAGACTCAAGAGAATTCACCACTGATTCTCGTACATTGCACTGCTGTTATTATTCTAGTCCGCTATTTTGCCTCCAAACGACCAATACCCACATCAGACTATTTCTGTAAATTTACACACTGCACCGTTGAAAATGAAACTCATACTTTGGAATCTTTTCCTCGGGACTCTGTGTTTATAGAACTACATTTTCTCTCACTAGCTCTTCTTTAGATAATAATGAAAATATTGCAATGATATATAACCTTCAAAAAAGGATTTTCCCTTTGGTTAAGCTACCGTTGAGTCAAAAGTGCTTTGCAACATGACATTCCCAACCATCCAAAACAGGATTTTGCAAAATAGTTCAGCAGTTATGGTTACAGGTCAAATTTGTGAGAAAGTGAAGAAATTTGTAGAATTGAAAAACACAAAATCTTCAAATTCAGTTGAACACCACAAATCTATGCTGCTTTCATTTTTATATCTCATCCAAGTTTAAGGAAAAAAAAAATTTACAACCAGCAGATCCCATGCAACCAATACAAAGTTTAAAAATAGAAGGAAGGGGATATCATAGTGAATATAGATATTCAATTTTGGGATATATCGATCCACCTAATCAATCTACTATGAACAAAAATCAAGAAAAGAAACAGGAATCCATGATAGAAATCATTATAAACGAATATCTAGAGGATACAAGATATGCAAAGAAAATGATTGAACCTTGGAATAAGAACCAACACCATAAATCTTGCCTAAATCAAAATCTTGTATGCTGAAATTCTCCTGTGGTGCTCTAAATGCAAAGCTCTTAGATCTCTGAGGATTATTGCTATTGTCTGAAGATGGACCATTATTCTGAATACTCAGCTTTGAATCAAATTCCTTCTCCATTTTATTAACAGCCCCTCATCCTTCTCCCCCCACCAATGCCAACATTCTTTACCCCAAAATTCTCTATATCCCACCACCTCTACATGAATAAAACATATATTTCAATCTATATATCTGTATCCATAAACACAGTCATATTTCCTGTTTACAGACGAGGGATTTCAGCTTTTTCTCACCGGAAAAAGAAAATCTTGGAATAAGGGGTTTTTATCACAGCCTTCAATGAAACGGAAAGTGAATACCTTTGAATAGCAGAACCAATTTCAGAAATCTAAGAGAAGAGAACCCAAAACACATCTAATCAGATTTTCTTTATATATTCTCTTTCTCTCTTTAAGACAGCCATCTGATAAAGCTACCACCATATTCAAAGAAACCCCGAAAAAATGAATGATTCCTTACCCATGTTTATATATGAATGCGTACGTGTATGCATATGTATATGTCTCTATATACGTTTTCTATATTCTTGGTTATGTGTGTATATCTGCAAAAGGTGTGAGTTTTATGATTTTCTCAAGGGCCCTAAAAAGAAAAGTTGTGTAAGGGAGATGAACGGAAGGGAAGGAGATGCCATGTGTAAATAGGGATCGAAGAGCACATGGCAATGAAAGATGGGTATAATGCATTTGTGGGTATTCGTATTTTTCATTCAATTCATCACTGCTGAATAATTAAATTTTTTTATTATTATTATTTTTATTTTTTTTTTGTTTTTTCTTTGAATTTTGGGTCCATTTATATGGGATTATGCTCGAGTACAAAAGGGCCAATAGATTAGAGGAGGAGGAGACCGGGTGACGCTACCTAGGATTACGTGGGTGATGGGTCTGCTACTTGTATATAGAATTTGCACAGATTATATTACTGTATACGTGACAATTTTTCATTAGGTATTTGGCAGGAGAAAAAAAAAAGTCATACAAATGCTGCTAATACCCGTAAAATTGTTTGCACAATTTCTCTATACAAACAGCTTATTCCCTTTAAGCTTTAACAATGGCCTCCCTTACCTTATACGATGTCATTTGACCAAGTTTATATTTTATTTAAAGGGGAAGTTGGGGGTATTCGTTATGATAACAAGTTGGTCTTTAACCTTTAATGAGAAACTAGTGAGTGCCCATCTAGTTATAGTTGCACGATGAGTCGATGATTGACATTGTTAAAATCATCATGTTGTCCATGCACGTGAAACCTTTTTTAACTAAATTTTCTTTTAAATTTGAGTTTTTCAAAAATTTGAAGTGAGCCATGTTTTTATTATGGCTAAGTGACAATTACACAAAGAAACTAAATTTTCTTTTAAATTTGAGTTTTTCAAAAATTTGAAGTGAGCCATGTTTTTATTATGGCTAAGTGACAATTACACAAAGATTAGACAATGTGTTATTTGATATTGATTGTGCAACATTAATAGAAGGTTGAAGACCACTTTGGAGTTGAATGATGAATTTGTACTAGGATGACACTTTAAGACTATTGTACAAGTTTTCTTTTTGGATTTCCGAACCTCTATTAAATTGTCATGTGATTCTCGCATGTACAATTTTATAAAGTCGATAATGCTTTTCAACTTAGATGGTGTCTAGAAAAGTGAATTGTATTTTTATGCATGTTTGCAACAATAAGTAACTGTTAGGAACGAACTTGCAAACTTGTTACTGAGATAATAGGTTGGGAGAATGGTGCATTTTCTTTTTGGGGGAAGTGGAAGGTATAATAATTTACATCTTGCATCATCATTTTTATTCCGTCCCTTAATTGTCATTCCTTTGCAGTTAAGCCCTCAAACTATAAAAATGAGTTTGAGTGTCTCTAGGAAAATATCTGATGTCATAAAATGCTATAAATAGTAAATAGTCAGCTTGTCCAATTATGGGATTTGACTTCAATTATTCGTTAACCTTATCCAATATCCATGAAGATGAAAGGGGGACCAAGCTGTCAAGAAATGGTCCAGTGCCAAGTTCTTGTATGGATACAAACTGAACAAATAACAATTTATCATGGGCAAATAAAGCATGATTGTTTGCTAAACATAAAAAGTAACTTAAATTTACTCTCAAGCAACTTTTGTTTCGAAATCTTTTTAAATTAAGTCACATGCACATGTCTGAGTCTACCTGTTTTTCATTACAGAAACATCATGTGGGACTATAGATTCCCATAATTCCACCTCAACTGCCACAACAATAAGAGTCTACGTTGGAAGTGAAAGAAGTACATTACCCTTCTATATAAGAGCAACCTGTACAGTATTGAACAGCATTAAAATGAAAAAGAAGCTAAAATCGCATGCTGGATTCAGTCTTTTACTGATACCCAACATCCCGTCCAGTGTTCAAGGTAACATATGATCAGGAGAGACCATGGATATACGAAGTTTTTTCCAGGGAAAAAAAAAAGGAAAAAAGGAAGAAACATAATTTTCATTCAAACCAATGTACATCTCACTTACACAAACTACTGATCAACAGAAGTCCCTCCAAAGAAAAATTCACAGTTATGGAGTATAAACAAAACTCACACTAAAAAAAAGGGAAGATGAAGGGAAAAATACATTTTACCTGATGCTAGGATTCTTTCTTCACTATACATCCCAACCATCCTTTCGCCTACTAAAGTAAGACTTTCGATGCGCTAAATTCCCATACATATCTGAAAACTTTGTTAGGCAATTGCTTCTGACCCCGTAATGAGCCTGTGTGTTCCGGCTAATCGCAACACCAGAAATTTTCGACGTATCAATAGCCCATGTGGGTTTCACATACTCGACAACCTTAGAGAAGCTTGTGTTTGCATACAAGTAGTTCATAAGTACATCCTCACAATTGAAATACTTATCCACCAAAGCCCTGCCAGCCGCAGCTTTCTCGCTCCAGTACCTTCCAAAAGCCATTGGACCGTCGATGAAAGCTGCCCCCGTTAAGATAATGTTATATCCATTGTGGTTTCGAGCATGTTTTTCACCTCGATATTTCAAATAGTTCCCGTTGACAAGTCGAGGATAAAATCCAACAATCCGATCAGGATGTTCACGCCACACCCTGAAACCTCGTTCAACGTCATCACAAGTCATCACAATATCATCATCAAGCTCAAGAACAGCACGGGTTTTTATTGATGGATCCATCTTGAATCGATTGTTCAGTGAGTTCTGTTCCTCTACTCTTATCCTCACGGGCACTGCTGAATCGAAATCACTTGATTGTGGAGGTACGCCTTTGTTCCACACCACTACAATCTCACGCACGGAAGAACATCTCGAATAATGCTTTACGTATATTTTCAAATTCCAAAGCCGGGCATCATAGGTCATTGTTAATAAAGTAAACTGAGAGTAATGACCATTCAATGGGTAAGGTTCATGAGCACCACTGCCACCGTATATATTTTTAACGCCACTGCACATTAGGAAAATGGCCACCACAATTGTTAAGACAAGAATGAGGGTCCCCATGCAAGTGTTTGGTCGAATTCTAGCACGAAGTGTTGAGCTTGCTCTGTTCAGTCGACTGCAAAAAAGACGCAGGTTGGAAGCTAATACATTTGACCTCTCCCAAGCCAAGAAAGAATCACTTCTCTTTCCCATGTTGTGTGGGCACCAACTTAAGGGTACTATGCATTTCACAGCCCCGACTAGCATTCCCACAAGTATGACAAGCATGGAAACAGCTATAACTGCAGCTGAACCAAGAATAAAGCGACGATTTGCATCCCCAGAAGGTACTCGGTCTCCATCCAAAACCGCAATCCACTCACCAGAACTGAGCTGCTGTACATCGAGGTGATGGCTGCGGGCCCCATTCCAGGCATTCCGTCCCTTGCTCGACTCCTCGACACCCAGGGGAACTTCAACTTCTTTGAACTCATTAGTGGACAGAACTTCAACTTTGAAGACACGTGTTCGTCGCCCGTATGTCTTGCCACAGTCTTGACCAACGCGATAAAGAATTCCATTATACACAAATGGCCTGCCTCCATTTCGAGCTCCCACGCTCTTGTCTGTGTTATATATCGGGTTATTTTTATGTGGTTTCCAAGGACCATGTGGAGAGCTACTATACCAGATTTCCAGCTGTCCATTTTTTTCGGTGCCAATACCACTGTGATCTGAACCAAAAAGCCAGAACTTCCCCTCATGAGGAATAATAAAAGAATCAACCAGGGGCTTTTTCATAATTATCTTATCGAGTGTCCATTGCATAGGAAAATTAACTGCTCGATACAGACGAAGTTCCCCTTTCTGACTGCCTTCGGGCATCATATATATCTGTTGGAACCAAAAAATAAAGTGGAAACTATAAAGGCAATCCCCTAGGTCTAAATGTTTCTCGAACAAGTAAAAAATCTCATAAAGTGCACAACATATCCCTTGTTCTAAATTCATGTTTTACAAGAAAAAATCTTAGATGAAACCTTAATGAATTGAGATCTTTACATTGCCATTGTAGTCAAAGATGTACGGGTAAGAGAGGTGCCAGTCTTCATCCAGAGCAATCCCCAAGTGCTGCCATGTTGCTCCCTTATCAATACTACGGGAAACTCCAATATCTCCTTGCTTGGTAATTGAATTTTTTGTTTCATAGAACATGTAAATGGTATCTCCCTGAATCATGTGGTCAAACATAATTAAGCTATGAGCCAAGTCATTGGGAATATTCAATAAAAAAAATGCAACCATTCCACTTGACATGAAACCATTAATATGTAAACAGAAAGAGAAGGTAGGCGTCCTATATTAGAACCAAACAGACTGAAAAATTATAGACAAAAGATTCATAAAGGCCATACACAAATGTTTCCCGGTTCTCTACTGAAATATAAGTAGGTAGTGCTCAAGTCCAACTCAATGCTACACAAGGTTGAAAATCATACTACACAGAAATGCAAACACATCCCAAGAGAATGCATCTCTGTAAACCGGCAGTTTAAATGAGAAACCTGAACATTGAGAGATGTGACTTTCAATATTTGCAGCCACATGCATCTCTTTAGGAAAAGACAAAACTACTCTTAGAACTCGAGGTTATTGCATAACAATTCTGACAGAATATAAAGACCTTATCAATATGTTGAATGGAATATATCCATGTCAAATATCAGTTCCTGGATTTGTTCAAGCTACAAATCAAACAATCAGCACATAGCATTACACACCTTTAATCCTCTCACACTCCCATCCCAATGATGGATCAAGTGCCTTGAATTATACCATTAACAAGAGGAACACATCATGGTTATCAACAATGGCAACTAAAGACAAAAAATATCCAATAAAAACTCCAGTTAAACTTCTTCACAGAAAGCACGTAAAAAGAATAAAACAATGAATAAGAATAGGAAGGTTGGAAAATGATGTCGGGCAAAAATGGCACTCCAAAGATTTATTAGAAACAAGTAAAGCATTACAATCAATTGATCATGATTAGCGTAGGTCCAGGTGGGGAAGGCTGACACTTTCCATGGGAAAACACATGAGATCCTGCCAATTGAAGAGATCATACATTCATACTATCCCCCACAGCATGGAGAACTGAAATCTCAATTTGAAGTGTAGTTAGTCATAATTGACGCTCTTCTAATAATTGTACACGGTTTTGAATGCCAAAAACATGCATAATTAACTGGATAAAGTAGAATGGCCTTAATTGGCCCATAATCAAGAGCCCGCAAAGTTCTCCTACATTTTCCAATTTGTAACTGGCTATTTTTTTAAGAATTTTCCCTGATTTCAATTAAGAGCAGAGCATGAACTATGATTTATCTGTAATTTTAACCAACTCAAGTGTAAGATGGACATAATCGTTTTTCATATTTTTTGGATCAAGAGGTTTCATCCTGCTCCTATTGTGTCTTTTGTTGATTTTCAAATGATGTTAGCTTCAGCTAGTAGCTCTCATTTGTTGGTTTTATACCGGTTTTACTCTCCTTATTAGGCAAAAGAAAGCAAGTATGCACATTAAACAAAAGAAAGCAAGTGAGCACATTAAACAGCTCTATTCTCCATAGAGGATGCTAATCATTCAGAACTTCAACTGTATAGGAAAACACATGAATCTGAGCCACATCTATATATACAGGCATGTATTTTTGTTAATATGGTGATAGATATATAAGTACTTATTTACTTGCACAAGTTCTCATTCAAAGAACTGGAGATCACAGAAAGTACAAAACACAAATAGTTACTCAACTATATGACTAACTGTAAGTAGGAAGTGACAATCCACTTTAATCACGACCTTTGATGCAAAATATAAAGAAATATAATATGCACACCTCTCCCAAGGAATCTTATGACTTGACTAAGCAAAACGTTCTCTTCCAACCCCCCATTGATGCGTGTATGAGCTCATGAGCCATGGGCCCATGGCCATATTGTTCCATTTCTAAAACCCCACCAATAAATTAAGCATGACCCTAAAATTGGCTTAACTTAGCCTTCCGGGCAGTCTTCTTCCTTGAGGTAGTCTACTCAAAATCCCTCATAATAATATAGTTACATTTCTAAACCCCGCCAATCAATTAAGCATTACCATATAATTGGCTTAACCTGGCCTTCTTGTCCTTGAGGTGGTCTACACAAAATCCCTCATCATGCAAATTCATTCCAAGCAAGTTTTTGATCAAATATTCTTGACAACATGCTTTTTTCTCTATTTTGAAAGAACAATTGTCAAATTCAAGAATCCGATTCAAAGAGAAACGAAATAAAAGAGAGAGAGAGGAATTTTATCTCCACAGTGTCTACTGGACCATCAAATTATATTGATATCTTATTTCTCCTCCAAAGCTAGCCAATCAGAGTCCATATCTTTTTTTTAAGCACTGCTTAATATGCTCTTAACGAGAACTTTCATCTATAAAGTATATTCCAAACCTAAAGCAACAAAAGAATAAAGAACCGAAGGCCCTACATTGAGAAATTGAACTCTTCACTTTCTTCCCTCCAAAGCAAAATTACACCCCAACCCACTTGCCCTAAGGCCCCTAACCAGGAAAAGTTCCCAAAGCTTTATCTGTATGGGCTTTC
>CAIGRT010004098.1:0-16458 GCA_903798405.1 Fraxinus platypoda
TTTATTTCTTCTCGTTTAAACCTAACAACAGGACATGATTCAGTCAAAGCATTACATCCAGTACTAACTTTTTACTAGATCAAAGAATGTCCAAAATAAAAACTTCAGTGTCAGCTTTTAGGAGAAACCTGGCAGCATATTTAGATTTCTCAGCTTCTTCCCACGCAGCTGCCCGTTTTGCATATTCAATCCCTTCAAGCTCGTTAGAATCAATGGTTTCATTTCTGGAATTACTTTTCTCTTTATCATCTTTACTTGCCCAAGCAGCAATATTCATCTTACCAAGTTGGACACCAAGAGCTATAATTTCTCTTCTCGTGTTGAGCTTTTGTTCTTGATCAGACAATTCTGTTTTCAATTTTTCAGCTGAAAGTTGCAAAGCATTCTTATCTGAGCGCTCTGTCGGAGAGGTTGCTGGCTCTCCTCTTCGAGGGGTGGATGGCATAGAAGAAGTTGGGCTACGGAATGGGGTTGTGGAACCTACAGGAGTAGCACTCCTTGAAGGCTCTTGACTTGGAATTGGACTCATTTCTGTTCCCATGTCTCTCATTGTAACTGATCTTGGTGCTGGCATGCCTGCATGGTTATTGAGAAGTAAATGAAGGAACTTGTAACAACCTAAATTTTTACTTCTGGAATCATTATACATGTACCGTAAAGAATATTTTCATAAGCAAAAGAAAAACGTAATATTTTCTTAAAATTTAAAAATCTAAAATTAGTTTAAAGAGAAATACGATGAACATTACTAAAAATCCTTAAACTACATAATTTATTATTCCTTTTTACCAACGCAAGCACAATCCACCTCCGACCACCTTGAACTCCCCTTTTTAGTTACCTATAAAAGGTTCATCATATACACGTGAGACATAAATCTCGGTAAATGAGTAATAACGAATTGCATCTCATATTTAAATACGGAAAATCATAATATACATATGGAGACACGGTAACTAAATTCCAAGCTTCGTGGCTATAATTCCTGTGCGTAGCGCTACTAAACTCCGGTATTTTGAACTTACATATATAGGACCCTTATCATAATTATAATTTGGATTTCCGTAATTCAAATATTGAAAGAACAATTCGTATTACTGGAAGAAGATAAATGTAAATCTAAGAAATTGCTTTGTTAGACTTCCACTCCAAAATTCATTTGGACACCGTGTGTGTTAAACTCTGTAACGTGAAAATGCGTATGTGGAAGATGAGTTGAGAGGAAGAGAAATATAAAGTACAACAAAAGTTGTGTGCAAGTGTAAATGGTGTGTGGGGGGGGGGGGGGTTATAAATAGGGGTTTCCAAGGTTTGACCCATTTACCTATTTTTGATACTAGATTTCATTTCTTTATTAATGCCACACGTTTTTTTATATAAAATATAATTAATCATTCGACTAATTATCCAATTAAACATATTAATAAATATATAATTGCTACTAATAAGATATTGCCATATAATTAAAATATTTGATTTAATTATGCCAAATTAAATATTCTATCATACTATATAAAAATGTGAGATTGCTAATTACACATGCATAAATAATGTTTCTATTAATTAGGTTAATTGACATGCAATATTTATATCAACTCATGCAATCACATTTAATCAAAGTAGAAATTAAGTTACTTTTTATAATCCAAATACGGCAATCCCATAATATTTTCCTGGACTAAACATGACAATTCCATGATCATTTCTTTATCAAAATTTGAAATTCAAAAAAAGTGCACATTGGGTCCTTCAACAATGGAAAGTCGTTAATTTGGTCCCCTAACTTTCAACATCTTACACTAAGGTCTCAAATTCAAGATTAACGACTATTAAACCTTTTTGAGGTGTTATAATCTACCCCTCTTAAAATAAATTTCCGTCCTAAAAAATGACGTTAGAGTTATTGTCAAATAGTTGGGATACTTAGATCGTATTTCATCCTCGTGTTTCCAACTTGCCTCTTCGACTGAATGGTGTGACCATAACACTTTGACCAACGATATTTCTTTGTAGCGAAACTTTTGTACTTTCTGAGCTATAAATTAAAGTGAGGTTTCCTCATAGTTCAAATCTTGCTAAATTTTCAACGGTTGATGTTTCACCATGTGATTTAAATAAGGAACGTACTTTTTGAGCACATATAAGGAGGACGTCGTGTGCTATAGAAAGCTCTAGTGACAAAGACAATTGATAAACTACATTTTCAATCCATTTGAGTATCTAAGGTCCAATGTACCTCGACCGAAGTTTCTCTTTCTTGCTAAATTGTAACACATGTTTCATTGGCGTGACTTTCAAAATACTCTGACAATAAATTATAGTTTCTTTCACTTTCTATTTGCATAACTTTTCTGATGATTCTTAATCTGATCATGAAGTTTTGGTTGAACCAAGAGTGCTGCCATAATCTTTCGAATTCTTCCCATAGAGATTTCTGAGCTATTAACATTGCCGCTTTATCTGTGGTTTTCCTACTTAAAACATCTGTCACTACGTTCACCTTGCTTGAATGGTAATAAATTTCACTGTCGTAATCCTTTACTATTTCAAGCCATCTTCTCTGCCTCATGTTCAATCCTGCTGAGTAAAAATCTAAGTGAAAATATAGTTAAGGCTCTTATGATCTATATAAATGTCACATTACCCCCGCACAAGTAAAGTCTACAAATCTTCAAGGCGTGTACTACCGCTACGAGTTCTAGGTCATATTTGGGCTAATTCTATTCATAAGGTTTCAACTGTGTAGATGCACATGTGACTACCTTACCTTGTTGCATTAACACAGCCTCTTATGATCTATATAAATGTCACATTACCCCTGCACAAGTAGAGTCTACAAATCTTAAAGGCGTGTACTACCGCTACGAGTTCTAGGTCATATTTGGGGTAATTCTATTCATAAGGTTTTAACTGTGCAGATGCACAGGTGACTACCTTACCTTGTTGCATTAACATAACCTATGCCGTGCTCGGATGCATCACTGTATATTACAAAACCTTTTGATCCATTAGGTGCATTAGCTAACTTCTTCAATTCTTCAAATGTTCCTCGTGCTCTTCTTTAATATTCGAATAAATCAAAATATCATTGATGAATACAATGACAAGTTGATCTAGGTATTCATAGAATACGTGGTTTATCAAATCCATGAGTACTGCGGGAGCATTAGTCAGGCCAAATGGCATAACTAAGAACTCGTGACCATACCAAGTTCTAAAGGCCGTCTTTGACATATCGCTAGATTTGATCCTCAATTGGTGGTCGAGACCTCATGTCGATCATTGAAAATGCCCTTATGCCTCGTAATTGGTCGAATAAGTCCTCGGTCCTAGGAAGTGGATAATTATTCTTAATAGTGATTCTATTCAGTTTACGATAGTCGATGCACATTCTCATTAACCCATCTTTCTTTTTGACAAATAACATTAGTGCTCCCCATGATGATGCATTGGTTTGATGAATCCCTTTTAGATAAGGAACATACTTCTTGAGCACCTATAAGGAAGACATCGTGTGCTGTAGAAAGCTATAATGGCAAAGCCAATTGATAAGCTACATTTCCAAAAAAATACATTCGTTTTTGTAACGATCCGAGTCTCTATATCCAATCTGTTAGCTTACGTACTGTCCGCTTTGAGTGGGGGCCTATGCCCACTTACCCCCCTCATGGATTTCTATCGCGTCTTCAAGATTCGAACCCAAGGTCTCTGCCTAATAAGAGACTTAAGTTGAATTTTGGTACCAATTTTGTCCAAAGCGGACTGTACGTAAGCTAACGGCTTGCGTATAGAGACCAGAGTCGTTACAAAACTGGTCTAAATGCTCAGAATTTTGTATTTCTTTCTTACTATACCTATATTACTCCATTAATCATCCACAACCAAAATGTAGGACAATAAAGTGTCAGACGCCAATATCGCCTTAGAAGTTAGAACAACTGCAACAAAATCTGTATTAAAATTTCCAACAATTTTGCCACATCCAGAGATCGAATGTAAGACTAGGACAGTAGGAGACCTCATTTCACCCTGTTTGCATGGATGATGCTTGATACTCCCAGCAAATTAAACACGCAATTTTTTGGGGCCAGTAAAACAGTATCCAGACAAAAAAGGCAACACATTTACCAGTGTAGAGCTTTTTATGGACATAAATCTAACTGGACGTCACTATATTTTGCTAAAGAGTATTATATCAGAAGAAGTTTAACATCTTGCATTTTTTATTTGGCCAAGCCCTAAGAGTATCAGAGCCAAATGTGAAGAAGTGTTTGAAAAACATAGCCTAAAATATTAGGAATAATGAAAGCATTTAATCACCTGAAGTATCTTCTGTCATGGTCTTTAGGCAACACGAACCCATAGTTTCCACCTCCATCAAATCCTTGCTTTCAGGGAACAAATCGATTAATGCATTCACTCCATTTCCTTGACCTGAAAAGGGTTGAGCTCCTTGTGAAGCAAAAGCAGACTTCCACGCCCCTGTTTGTGATGCAGGCGGACAGAAATCAACCCGCTTGACGGATAACTTATTTTCAGAACCAGTGGACTCTGGGACAACTCTCACCATATTAGTGTCAGGTACCCGGTTCACTTGATTGTGTATGTTGGTCTTCTTCGAATTATTAGATTGAATGTTTTGCCTATTCATAATCCACTTCTCAGCATCATTCCATTTGGATGGCAAAGGTCTTGAGAAGGATCTATTCGCAGGATGATGCAGCGATCTCTCCCCTTTATGAAACTCAAAGCTCGAAGTACTGTCATAATCAAGAATCTCATCTTCATTTATCCTCATAGGTTGCACTGAACTAAAATTACTACCATCGCCAATTGAAACTAGCTGCATTTTGAAACTGCCCACATTATCATTTTCCCTCAGCATGAGCCCTCTTGGTTGCGACAAAATACCATCTCCTTGGCTTGCAGCTAACACTGAAGTACTACTGTATTTTGTTGGCGGAACTTCTAAACTGGAAGCTGCAAATTGTAGTGCATACACCCTAAATCAGCACTATGTTTAGTTCAATCAAAACCAACTCATTATTCAGTTTTATAAACAAAAGTTATGTCCCTACGAAAATTCAAAGATCTGTAAATAATTTTATGAGCAATTACTACTAATTAAGAGCGGTTCAGCATTATAAACACATTTTCGTGGTATCAAATGAGGAAGTATAAACAATTACTTCTAAGCTAATTAAAAACAGTTCAAAGAAGGCATCGTGTTGATCTGATCCTACAGTATATACAAATTAATAAAATAGTTAAAAACTAAAAACGATTTGAGGTTGAAATTAAAATGGGCAAAGATATCAAACCTTCATCCTCAAAATCTCCACTTCGTGTGGCCAATAATCGGTTCTTCACAAATTCTGAATCCTCAAGCCTGGCAGGAGATGTTCTTGAAGAATCACTATTTGATCCATCCTTTTTCCTCTGATGGTGAGGTCCCATTAGCTTCATCCTCAACTTACTTGGAGATATTATACCAGTCTACATCAAACAACAAATTCAAAATTTAATGCAGGTTTTTCCCATATTGAAAAACTCTAAGCACAACCCAGTAAATAAAATTCAAACTCTACAACCTAATTAATTGTTTCGCATAAATTTTTGAAGTTATTCAAATGCATTTATGTGGATGTCATTATATAATTGGTTGTATAAAACAAATCAAATTCTTACCTGTACCTTCTGCACCCTCTCGTATTCCATGAGATCCTTTCTCGCGCACACATCCACAATCGTGAATTGAGAGGATGAGAAAGTGTTGAGAAGAAGCCAAAGCTGACAGTTCTACAAATTACGAATAAGTATTCGTGGGAGATCGGTGATTTTTTACAACCCTTCACTGTCAGTATGTTTGACTAATGTTTAGCCCGTGGCAAGTTAAAATTTTCATTTTCATTATTTTCAACGGCACATTCTTCAATAAAATAATATTTTTCATCACATTAATACTTTTTCAACTTTTTTTTCAACTGCACATTCTCCATCAATCTACTATTCTAAAATACATTCTTCCAAAATAATGTATTTAAAAAACGAGTTATGCTATATGTACAAAGTTGTGTTACAAAGTTGGTTGACAAAATAACATCTACACCAATCATTTTAAAAACAGATTTTTAAATCATTTGAAATCAATGGTCAGGATTTTGCCAACACACTTTGTAACCTAACTTTTGTAACTCAACTTTGTACAAATATCTTTATTACTAAAAAAACGCCCTAGTTCATAATTAAAGTAAATTTGAAATAAATGATTACTTATTCATATAAAATTAACTCACTTAATTTAATGACTTTTTGGGATTTAAAAATTTAGGGGNAGTTATGCTATATGTACAAAGTTGTGTTACAAAGTTGGTTGACAAAATAACATCTACACCAATCATTTTAAAAACAGATTTTTAAATCATTTGAAATCAATGGTCAGGATTTTGCCAACACACTTTGTAACCTAACTTTTGTAACTCAACTTTGTACAAATAGCTTTATTGAACTGGACTGTACAAGAAGCTTTGTCCTTGGAGAAGGACAATGGCCTTTGACCAACATTAAAAAAGAAAAAAAAAATTAAAGATAGTTTAATTGGCCAAATGACAAAATTATCCTTCAATTAATAGTAAAATATTTATTCAATTTCCCACATTTTCACCTCCTTCTTTCTTCATCAGTTTCACTTTGAAACACTTTTCTCTAAATGTGAAACTAATGTCATCTTCTTCATCTCAATTTCCTGTGCATTTCAAGATTACAAAAAGATTTATTCTTCCATTCAAGTTTATTTCACACTATTTTATCCCTCTTTGTTATAAATTGGTACGGTAAAGAAGTAAATTTTTCTTCGATTTTTTTATTTTGAAATGTGATTTTATGCTTCAAGTGGTGTAGGAATAATATGAAAAAGTATATAAAAATGCATAATTTATGATTTCGTAGTTTATTTGTATAATTTTAGTTGAGTTTTTTTTTTTAAATACGTAATGTAATGAATTAGTGACTTGTTTCTCATACTATTTCTCTTTTAGCCATAAATTTGAGTTTTTTTTTAATGTTTATTTTGTATTCCTTATTGCAGTAATTGCAGTTGAAATTTAGATTGTTGAAGTTCACTAATTTGAAGGGTGTATTTGGAGGGTGTTGGAGTTGAAGTTATTTTAATTATATAGAGAAGATATGTATCTAGATGTTTGGGTGTGGATTAAGGTTTAAATTTTCTGAGGAAAGATTGAAGGTCATTAAAAGTGAGCGAGGTAGAAGCCTTGCAACCGTACCTTCTCGCTCGAGTGAAAAATAGAGGCAGGATTTAGAAGTGGCAGGAAAATTCTGAATCTGCCCGCTTAAGCAAAGAATTGAAGCAAGAACTCGAGCGAGCACTTCTTGTATCTTGTAGAAAATTTATTTTGAATTTCTAAACATGAAACAACATCTCTTTCTATGGAGGAACACATCACTACAACATATAGATATCGAGATTTTGATCTTTCAGCACCTTCAAATTCTAAATTCTAGTTTTATATTTTGTTCTTTGTTTTTCTGAGAGCTTTTGCTTATTTGCTTGGCACTAGTTCATTAAGGATTGATTAAATCTTGGACCTTTGCTACAATTTTATATGTCTTGATTTTTGTGTTCGTTGGATGTTCCAATGCATCAACATTGGCAGGCCGTGGTTGATGTCACCATAGAAGTTGGAGCTGATGTCGTTTTCTAATGGTTGATGTCAATTGATTTGCTTTGGTCTTTTCAGATTTTAGTTTCTTTTATTTATTGTCTTTCTATTATTACCATTTAAAATCATTTATTTTAACTTGTATATTAGGTGCTCATTAATAGAATTCAAGTCAATAATGAAGTCCTTGGAGCAAGTTGTTTGATCATGATTGATTGTGAAAGTAATGATGAAGACATTAGGTTATGATAATTTTTCCACTGAAGGTTGAAACTACATATCCGTGCAAAAGGCATGTAGTTGGGTTCTCATCACGAGGCACATTCATAATGAAACTTTTAGAAAGTCTTCAGGATTTGTTTCTCTATTAAAGTTTGTTGTTGGTCAAATTATAGACAATTCATTAGTGTTAAGTGTGTAAGCACAAGACATAGGAAGAAATAGAATCAGAAGTGTAAGAAAAAATGAATTGTTTATTATCTTTGTTAAAGAAAATAAAATTACAAATATTCTTCAAGCTAGATTATGTAAGTTAAATGTTTATAAGCGTCCATGACAACGATACAAGTGCCATTACAGGACTTATAAACTTACATGAGAATGACACAAATGATGCTACTGGACTTATAAACGTCCATGAAAATGATACAAGTGTCGTTATTGACTTATAAGAGACCATTATAATTTATTATCATTTCAATCGTTCTTTATCACATGTCCATTACTTGAGGTCGTTATGTTGGAATCAAATCCAAATATAGGAGAAAATAACGGAAGATCACAAGTGACGTTATTGAGAAGAAAATAGCCCTTGTGTCGTTCTATATGTAAACACGATTATAAGTAGCCACATCTCATTCGTGCCCCGAGAACCATAAGTTGAACTTATTTAAGTTGTAAGATGGATATGACGTTTACAAAAGTTGTGAGATATGTTCATTACTTATATTCTAATGAATTAGTAGAATGACTTGTTTTTTGTTCACATGAGAACGACACAGGTATTATGTTTGCAAATATAAGTGTTCATGAGAACAACACTTGCGTTGTTATTGAGATAAGAACATCTATGAGAACGGCACAACTATCGTTATGTTTGTAAATATACTTGTCCATGAGAACGGCACTTGTGCCGTCACTAAGATGAAAAAGTCGATATCATATAATCTTTGTCAATTCAACTGTTTTTCATCATATGATCAACTTTTTTGACTTTCTTAAGTTAGGGGATCCAATGCTTGAGGTCGTTGCGTTGGAAAAGAAACAAAATATAGGAAAAATCAACAGAATGACACAATAGCTGTTACTGAAATGAAAACGACCATCGTGCCATTCTATCTATAAATACGAGTATAAGTATCCACGACTCGTCCGTGCTCCGAGAACCAATAAGTTGAATTCATTTCAGCTGCAAGACTAACATGCCGTTTACTAAAGTTACGAGATATGATCTAATTATATTTTCTAACGAATCAATACAATGACTTGTGATTTCGCCAACTCGATATCATATATTCTATGTCAATTCAATCGTTCTTTGTTACATGATCAACATTTTGACATTCTTAAGTTAGGCGGTTCAATTTTTGAGGACATTACGTTGGGAAAGAAGCAATATATTGGAGAAATCAACAAAACGGCATAAGTACCGTTACTGATAATGAAACGACACTATGCCGTTTGTACATAAAAATAGTATAAGCAGCCGCGACCCGTTCATGCCCCGATAATCAATTAGTTGAACTCATCTAAGTAGCAAGATGTACATGTCGGTTACAAAAGTTGAAAGATGTGCTCATTGATTATATTTTTTAACGAATCAATACAATGACTTGTAATTTCACTAACTCGATATCTTATAATCCATGTCAATTCAAATGTTATTTGTCACATGATCAATCTTTCTGACATTCTTAAATTAGGAAATCTAATGTCTTAGGAGGAAAATATTAGAAAAATCAACAGAAGTCACTAGTGCCGTTAAACGACACGTGTCGTTTTGCCTATAAACAAGGGTCTAAGCACCCACGACTCATCCATGCCCCGAGTACCAATAAGTTGAATTCATTTCAATTGCAAGATGAACATATCGTTTACAAAAGTTGAGAGATGTGCTCATCAATTATATTTTCTAACGAATCAATACAATGACTTGTGATTTCACAAATTCGATATCATATAATCTATGTCAATTCAACCGTTCTTTGTCGCATGATCAATCTTTCTGACTTTTTTAACATAGAGGATCCAATGTTTGAGATTGTTGCATTGGAAAAGAAGGAAAATATTGGAAAAATCAATAAAAACGATACTAGTACCATTAAATAACACTTGTGCCGTTTTGTTTATAAACACGAGTCTAAGCAGCCACAACTCATTTATGCCCCGAGAACCAATAAGTTGAACTCATTTCAGTTGCAAGATGAACATGTCATTTGCCGGATTTACTTGCATGTGCATTCAAACAACGAGATATCCATCAACTTCTATAAGAAATTTTATTTGGATACCATTGTGTTCACAATTANATAAGTTGAACTCATTTCAGTTGCAAGATGAACATGTCATTTGCCGGATTTACTTGCATGTGCATTCAAACAACGAGATATCCATCAACTTCTATAAGAATTTTTATTTGGATACCATTGTGTTCACAATTATTACACAACAAAGAAGTGTAATATAACAATATCAATTTATCGAAATAATTATTCTATTTAAATTATATATTGCTAAATGAATGTTATTGATTTTTTTTATTCCATTCAAGACTAATAAAAAAAAAGAAAAAGAAAACTAACATTTATACTTTATTTCGTCATCAATAACATATTTGATATGCTTGATTACATATGAGTAAATAAGATTGAAAAATATAAGAAGAGATTGAGACGTTTGTTGTGATACTATTTTGCCCCTGTTTGACAATCATTATTTGAAATTTTTTTTATATTCATTTTCATCCACACATTCACACAATAAAATATTATAAATGTAAATTCAAAACTTTTCCCTATTTTTTAATCACATATTCTCCTAAAAATCATTATTCAAAATATTATTTTTCCCAAATAATGTCCATAAAACAAGGGTTTATTTAAAGTATTAAATAGTGGAAATTACAAACACCCATGTTTTTAAAGTTTCAACTTTAAAAATCAAGTTTAGAATTTATTTATACAAAAATAAGGTAATTTCTTATTTTAATATTAATAATAATATTATAAATTAATTTATACACTCACACTCACACTCACACCGCACCCACCCACCCACCCCCACCCAAACCCTAAAGCATTTTATTTCTCTTTTCTTCTCTCGTCTTTCTCTACCCTCTCCCTCACACATGGATCACTGTAGTCGCCAGAGACCATCTTCGAGTGACATTGTGCAGTGGTATTTTTGATGTGAGCACCGCTGTGCAGTGAGCCGCACGTAGCGGCAACTGCTCGCCCTCTCTACACAACGCCGCTGTAGTGGCGCTAAGATCACATCTGTCGCGACGATCAACAGCGTTTAGATCTATTGGTTTTTTTGGCGATCAATTTGTTGTAAATGCGCTCCCTCTATTCTGTTGGTTTTTGTTGTTTGTTGGAGTGGTTCCCATGTTTTTGTGTTGTTGGGGGGTTTTTGGGTAGCTTATGTTGGTGGTGGTGCTGGAGGTGTCAGTGAGATATTGATACCGGTGTAGATGGTAGTGGTGGTGCTGGTGCTAATAGTGGTTGTGAGGTGGCGTGACTTTCAGTTGGTAGAGCGGGGTTGGGTGGGATAGGGTGAGATAGGATAAATAGTATTTGTAACCAGTTATTTGGGTGAGTGACCAATAAATTAAGTCAATTTGTGACTAATAAGTAATATGTAACCTTAAAAAATGTAATATGACGACTAAATTTGTAATCGTGACTCACAATTTGTTAAATTATGACCAATTAATTTGATAAATTGTGATCGAAAAATAATTGCGACGAACTAATTTTAAAATTTGTGGTGGTGATGGAGTGGTGGTGGTGCCGATGATAATACCGGTGACCTGTGCACAATGATCCATTGATATGAAATTGGTGGTGGTGTCGTATGTCACATGTCACCTCATATAATTTATTGTGGAATTGATGGAATGGTGTTGGTGTTAGTGGTGACGAAGTGGCGGTGGTGTTGGTGGTGCCGATGATGATGTAGGTGGTGGTGGTGGTGGTGCCGTAACCTATGCACAATGACCTGTTGATATGGAACTGGTGGTGGTGCCGATAGGTCACATGTTATTGTGCATAGGTCACAAATTAATGTCCACATGTCACAAATCATTTATTTATGTTCACATATCACATTTTACATGTCATATTGTATAGGTCATAGATCAATGTCGATATGTCACATATCAAAATTAACTGATCACAGATCATATGTTACATGTCTTTGTACACTGATAAAATGTCACATATTCAAGTTCACATGTCATAGTTCATATGTCACATGTCACAATATATATTACATGTGTAACAGAACAATGTGCACACGTCACAGATCCAAAAGAACTTGTACGGGCCATTTAATCACATGTAACAGTTTACATGTCACATGTCATATGTAACAGTTCACAGGTCACAGATCCAAAAAGAATTGGTCACGGACCATTGAATCAATATCACAAATAATAGTTTACAGGTCACAGGTCCATATCAACAAGTCACATATGATAGAGAAGTGGTCACGAGCTATTTGAACAATATCATAAGTAACAATGGTTTTATTCAATTTATGTCGTAGCAACTAAAAGTTTAAAGGCCAATGGATTTTTTCAATATCACAGTTTATAGGCTATGGATCTTTTCAATTTCTGTCAAAGCAACTCACGATTGGAGCTTTAATATTGTTTCGTCAATTCAAAAATAGGAAGATCCAGTAATAATACAATGTTAGCCGCCACCAATTGTGACTTTGAAAAGTTCAAACATACTATAGTTTGATCACCAAGCTCAATTCGCTATGTCTGTTATTACTTCAGTTTGTGATCATTGCCTTCGATGAGCCAAATTCCAGGGATTTTCAATGAACCAGATTTTGACGGTGAGAATCGAGATTATTTACTCTGGAAAGTCCTCTATAGCTTTTCTCTTTTATTGATCTTCACAATTTGTTAAATTGGAGTCATGTTTGGAATGGAAACATGTCGTAATTGAATGCTTGATTTTAGGATGGATATATAATAGAATCTAATTTTTATATATATTAACATCATATATGTTATTTATTATCTGACTTTTGAACGTTTAAAACTTGTTTTTTAAAATTGAAATGGTATATAGTAAACACTTGATATATATAAATTGTTCCCTATTAAAAATATGTCATGTTAAGATATTATTTGTTATGATGAGTGTTTACTGAAATTACGTACCACAAGTGCACGGGATTGTGTTCAAATAATAACGTGGATTGTAAGTTCGAGTCGATCCCTCAAGGAATGTTTACTTTTACACTACTCTAGTCATTTTAATTCTAACAATTAAAGAAAAACACACGATATGGATTTAAATTTTGAAAATAAAAGAAAAATAAATTGAAATGCTATTCAAAACACATCACATTACATATTTAGGAAGACTTCAAGGATTAAATAGTTGGGATTCATGATTTCACTTAATTGTCGCTTAATTAATTTCTGAACATGCAAATTAATAAATTATTCGTTAATTATATTAGACCCAATTTTTCAATTTTAGTTAATTACTTCTTTCGAGTGAAATAATCTTAATTGATTCGTTTAACATACCATATCTCTAAATCGATTAAAACTTAAATAATAACATTAAATCTTTTGTGAAAATAACTCCATGATCACCTAAAGTTAGGAGTATATTTCTATCCCTTACAAGAACTTGGGGCATTTACTATATTGATCTAAAATGCACAATAATCTCTCAATCATTGCACAAGTCACAAAATATTGACATTTATTGGCCAAATAAATGCAAGACATTAAATACAATAATAAATGCATATGATAATAAATATTTTGACATTAAAAGGTAAACATTAAAATTAATCAAGTTAGGTTAAGTTTCCTAAATCATATCCCAACATCAAAAAAATTAGCTCATTGTATAAAAGTAGCACAAAATGAAAAGAATTAGAGAAATACATTACAAAACAGAGAAAGTAAAGGATGAAAATCAAGATAATAGGTAGAACTGGTCCTTTGGGTGGATTCTTTATGCAATGTAATGGATTGGTCTTGATTTTCCCCAATTTCTTCCCACCTTTTCTTGGATTTTCTTCCCTTTTTTGTTGCCCATTTTTCTCCTCTCATTAGGTTTTGAATTGGTATGTAGAGAATACCTTTAAAAGTGGTTGAAAATGACTTATAAAAGCCTTAAAAACCGTCCCAAACAGCCACTTAAAAGAAAACAGAAATTACAAAAACGCCACCCAGCTTTTGGCTCGCGCGAATGCGCAGGAATTCGTGGCTCGCGTGAGCATTGTGTTTTGCTCTAGGGTTTTTTTTTCAACCTCCCTGCACCTGTGGACCTTTTCTCTTTTCATTTCGTACAGCATAGTCCTCCACTAATGGTATACTTGGTCCCTCAACTTTGATCTTGAACAATTTAGTCCTTAAATTTTGACTTTCAATTCAATTATACCCTTCATAAATTGCAACCCAATGTCCTTCAACTTTTTGACTTGTGCACTTTGGTCCCCACTTCATTTTTTTAAAAAACTTTTTTGGTCCCTTTTATTTTATTTTCTTTTTGCCTTATTCTCTTTCCATTTGGGGTTTATAACATACAAAAGCAATATTACCCAATTGTGAGTCGATATCTGTTCTTTTAATTAACATTAAGTTTATTTAAATATCTAATAAGTGTGCAAAAACACACTTATCAATGGGCTTATATGTTTAATTAACAATTACTAAATGGGCTATCTAATTAAGTAGGGTTAATTTAAGTGATCTAGTTATTGAGCCCTAGAAGCATCTATTGGGTATGAGCTTTGAAATGTGCAATTATCCATTACTAAACTTATCAGGGTTAATGTGACTCTAATTATAACCCATATAAGGAACCTTAAGGGTTATAGTTCCCAAAGCTAACAATTTACAATTGTATATCTCCTCAATTCCCATATTTGAGAGAGAACCCATTGAGTACCATGATTAGTCTCGGAAAGACCTCAAACCCTATTGATTCATCACTATGGATTCATGTATGTTTTCTCTTCTATTGAATTTTTGATAATTTGACATGAGACTCTTGGTCATGTATGATAGATTGAACAAATGGTTTTATTAGTTTATTTGAAATTCAGATCCAACTTGTCACGCTTAGGAATTAGGATGTTAAAATGTGCGGCTCTTGTTATAGTTGGACTGAGTTTAAAAGTCGTGATGGATCTAAATACAACGTAACATAAATCATTGGAAATCTTTACTAGACAAGAGGACATGGAATATTTTATGAAGAAATTAGGACCAATCATGTTTCTATGTCCATGTTTGACTCCCATTTTTTAAAACTTTTTTTAACTATATATTTTATATGACTTACAACTTTTATCAACTTTTCAACCATACGTTTCATTAACTTTTATCAAAATCTACTAAAAATCAATTTTTTAGCTAAAACAAGCAAGGGCTATATTTAAAAGTTAAAAAATAAGGTATTTTGAAAATAATTTTACAAATCAAGTACTATTTAAACCAATCCTAAATTAATCCCCCCATCTCTTTCTACTGATTATATTTTCCCCACTACCTCCAACCTTAATAGATTTGAATCACTACCACCACCACCAACAAAACCACGTATCTCCGTCTCCGATTTGCAAAAGCTAATCCACATTCTTGTCGCCAACACCTCCGACACCATGACTTCCATCTCCTCCCTTCCCAATCTTTAACTAAGGTGGTGACTCGACGTAAAAGAGTTGCAAAAGTCTTGCATGCACAAGAGAATAGCCGCTGGAGCTTAGGCTCGTCAAATAAATGATTGATAGTGTCTCAAAGTTGCAAAATAGCATGATCTCATTGTAATCATTGTAAAATAGTTGTGAAGTATAAAGAACCTCGTTGGAATGAGACTAGAGGGTCACACAAGTCTTAGGAATCACGAAAGGGTCTAGGATTCACCGAAACACTTCGAGGTTTATATGTGTTGGGTTTTTTGATACCCAATAAATCCGAGCGATGATGTTAAACCGTTTATTGTTGGATTATACTTCATAGGCCTCGGCCGATGAGTGAAGTTAAATATCGACACCAAATTGGTTACCTTGATTGTGCAAGTAAAAACTGTGTGTTTTGTTTACTTGCAGATTTATTGGGATCAATGTGGAGATTTGTTGAGTTTTTTGATACCTAATAAATCTGAGCGATGATGTTAAACTGGGTTTATAGTTTGGATTAGACTTCATAGGCTTCGGCCGATGATTGAAGTGAAATGTCGACACCACAATGAACGGACCACTCCGACAACCTAAGTGGGCCATTGGAAGCAGCCTAATTAATTAGAGTTGCTCATGGCCCAACCCAAATATCTTGGACGGCTTTTATAGTTGGAGGCCCATTTGTTGGTACTTATTGGGCCACTTTACTTTGACCTAGAAGCCCATTATGGCTGGCTTATAATTGGGTCGGTTTGTGTTGTCTTGCCCTAGTGTGAATTGATTATTCTTGGAGCCGTGAGTTTGAGAAACTTGAAAGAGAAGAGAGGTCTCTTGCTTTGTGCTAACTTTTCTTTCTTCTTCTCTTAGCCTTAGTGGCTAGTGGGCTGCCAAATAT
>CAIGRT010004099.1:6805-18371 GCA_903798405.1 Fraxinus platypoda
AAATGCCAAAAAAAAAAAAAAAAAGGTAGTCGAGGTTGTCTCAGCAAAGCAAAAGGGTGGCAAGGACAGCAATGCAACTTATGATCATGCTTGCAACAATTGTAGGTTGTCCATTTCGTGGGGTCGGACCTGGTGCCGTAGAGCCATTGCCAGTGTTAGTGGTCGGGGGCTTTTCCACAACGGAGGGTAGAGGTGGTTCAACCACGTCATTCTCTGAAAGGATCGGGTTTGGAGCCTCGGCTGGTGGCAATAATTGAGGTGCCATAAGTTCAAGAAGGCTTCCGGGTAGCACGGGGGTCATGTATATTGGCACATCTTTATACCCTAAACATCGGTTCCCTGGGAATAGTACAAAACAGCAAATACTATAAGCACTAGAAGTGTGAAGAGAGGGTGTGTTAATGACATCCAATTAGGAGGAGCCAATCCAATAATAGGTACAAACGAAAATCAAATATAAAAAGAATTCGTTGGCACAAGACATGTTGCAACAATCACGTTTCGACCTAAAAAACGAAAACGACAATTATCTTATAAAAAGTGTATTTTACAATTGAAGTATCAATTACATTACGGATGGAGGTCTGTGCAGCTGAATGAAATTATATTATCGGCACAAACAGAATGGAAGATTTTAGTTTATGAAAGGTATCACTTAATAATAATAATAATATGTAAGATCACCAGTCAAATAAAGGGTTAAAGACACGTATATTCAAAATTCACTTCTAATCTAACGTGCATGGAATAACTTTTGGCTAAGAAACAGGAAAACAAAGTCTCAGTCCCTGTTCTCGGGTAATGAAGCTGGCTATAAGCCTATAAGTTGACCAGAAATGTGAATGCGTGCATGCTAAGCACAGGCCTAAGAGAGCAAACAGAGGTGAAGTTAGGTGAAGTTTAAGGTGAAATCAACTACATTCGAGATCAAAAGGCCTAAAGAATTGCAATGGATACTATAAAACTGGATAGATATGGCTTAGACTATCATTTCTAGACTCCTAAGTGAACACACTACATAAATTTTGAAAAAAGGAAATGAATAAAAAGTATAGTAATAAACTTACTTTTATACTTAGCTGCTGTTGCAGGGAAGTTTGTAATGACACCATTAATTCCCATAACAGAAACATGTGTGTTGATCTCCACGTAAGGGTCAGAGAAGAAATCCCAGGGTTGAGACGCAAACTCATTTCTGAAAATTTGCACATAAACAGGGAATCCAAAGGCCTGCAGCTTTGGGACCACATGCGTTTGCGAAGTGAGAAATGCCTCATCGATAGGAAATACGGATGTTTTTGTGATGACTACAGAACTGGCGAACTTTTTGATCTCTGAAATTGTTGAGTTAGTAATGTCGCGGATATCCTCATCAACCATGTAAACAAGCTCATAATTGCTGGTACTCTTGAACTTTCTCAAAACAGCACTATCACTAGATTTTACCATAATTTTTTTAGCTGTCTGATTATTGTAACCAGCTTTGCTCAAAGCATCCAAAACTGCATCAGTTACACCTAGTCCCTGTTTCTCGGCTAGGTAAGCAGCATTCTGTAAAACAGGACCCAGAATGAGGTGAGGTGATTTAAACCCTCCAACAGATCAAGTAAAATATGTGCAAGAACGAATAATATGTCCAATCATGGTTTAAAGTCTGTACATCGTATCTAGAACAGACACTGGCATTTAAAACTCAAGCAGTCTAACATGGAATTAAGTTTTGATTTGAATTAACTCGTCATCTTGGCTATTCTCACACAAGATGTGTGGAGCATGCTGGACTTACTTGACATATTGCCTAATGAACCATTACTCAGTGAACATGTAAAGTGTATTATTTATTCTAAAACTTACTTATTTAGTTTAAATAAAACTTTTTAAGCTTAGCAAAAATACACACAAATAGGAAGCACCGACACAGACAGAGTTTCGGACACGACACATAAGGGACACGCTGACATGCAATTTTTTAAAAAATTCAAACACAAACATGTCCCTACATGCTTATTAAAATAATATTTTTTTCGTTTTCTATTATTTATAATATAAAGAAAATTTGTTTTTCTTAATTCCAACATGTTGACAATGTTCCTCCCAGCGTTTCAGTAACGTGTCAAGGCGTACAAAACCAAAAAACAATTTGGACATGTCACCAGGGGTTTCCTTCTCGTGTCAGCGACTTGTTCAACTATAGAAAACCAAAAATTAATTTGGTCACGCCACTTGGTGTTTTCAAGATGTCGATATCGTGTGGGTGTCTGACGTAATATGTCGACGACACGTCTAACTGTACAAAATCAAATAAATAATTTGGACACGCCTCTTGGCATTTCAACCGCATGTCGGTAGAACCTAATAATGAGATACTAAAGCAACTGGCTATTGGGAGGAGTGAGCACAGACATGATTAGATGAAATTTATATTATGTTTATGAATGATACTCTTCTCCCCAATGAGAACAACAGAGCAGAGACTGATATTATGATAGTCTTTGTTATTTCTTCTATCATCAATTTTCTACATAGATAATAGTGGGCAGAAATCCGTGGCACCAAATGGCAGTAAATTTCTGATTGGAGAATGAATAAAAGCTGTATAAAATTATGCTTTCTTATTTTCTCACAGATAAACTTCTCTCTAACCATCCATTCATCTGCATTGAGATTGTCTCAATTTTTGGAAGTACATCATGCTTAAAAACTAGTCACGGAACTTCTTTTATTGGAAATTAAGATAATAGTTTACAAGATCATATTCCCTACATCTTTCTTATTTCCAACCTGTAGCTAGTTAAGAATTTTCAAACCTAGTGATCAAATCATATGGACGGGATGCTTCAGCACAACTAAATGTTTGATGGGCAAGCACATGCATTATTTACAAGATTCTGTCCTTAAAAATAAGAATCCAGACCACTTGCATTGAGCAAACTCACCTCTATGCTGATTAAGACACCAGAGACCGAAGACGCATTTCTTGCAAAGGCCAAAAAATCGGACAACTGCATAAAGTTCCCATCACTTCTGGCATTTGGATTTCGATAAAGCGAAAAGTTTACGTATGGATTGTATATTGCAGCTGCAGTGAAAACAAAAATATATTATTACACTTTTAAATAACGATTTTCAAATGCAGCTAACATCTCGTGAATGAAAACTGCACCTGAGAAGACATCAATTAAATAGCGAGTTAACAAATCTGAAAAATAAGTAAAGAAGAGAAATTGCAAAATTAAGGAGGGTAATAGTCTTTATGAAAGTTGAAAGGCGGCATGCCCCTAACCTGCATCCACTAATTTATTCTCGGGTCTGATTGTATCGTGTGAAATGTCCTATATACGGTAAGCCTCAATATCTTTAAAATACTGTAAGATACAGAAGAGCTCTATCTCAGAGACCTGTTCCATGTACGTAGGAGGCCTTGGAAAGATCATGATTTTCAAAATTAAGCCCTAGTCAACCTAAACCCAATCTGAGCTGGACATGGCATAAGCTTATTCATTTTTCAACTTTTGAAGTCAATCCCTCCATTTGCAAGTCCATGTATACATGTTTTGCTAAAAATAATGTGAATGTCAAGTTAGGAGAGTCACGGTATAGATGATAAGTTTCACTTACGCTTCAAGGTGCTCTGAATTTGGCTCCAAGTGAGATTATAGGTGTATATTCCACTGTCTATGTTAAGATCTCGATTACTTGTGGCCTGGTTGCTGAAGTCTGTTTCATCAACATTAGTTCTATCTCTGAGGTTGATAGATCCCAAGCAAAAAGGTATCCCATCGTTTGTCATTTGAACAGGACAATCAAGAACATCTACACCATCTGATATAGCTTTACTATATGCCTTGTCAGTACAGCCAGGATAGTCCCCGCTTGCTCCTTCCAAGGAGATAACCAAAAGCTTTACTGAATCAAACAGAGAGCAAAAGGATCTGTTAATCTCAAAAGGTTACAAATATATTGAATTCGTAAAAATTTCCAGATCAAGTGAAACTAAAGAAAATAATATCCAAACTTCAAAACAGGGAAGTCCAGATGTTAGTGCTTACCTTGTTCCTTTTCATTTTTGCCCATGTGCGAGAAGCAATCTGCAACAACAAATAAATTAGATGTTGGAAGATATCATTCAGAGTCAACACACCATGTCTTTATAAATATTAGCTAGTGAAAATGATACATACTAAATTGCCACACAAAACCAAATGATATTGATGATTACTCCATTCAGTTTGGATAGGACAACTTAACTAATGAAACAAATGATGCAATTTAGTCAAATAGCTTGCAGCTTACCTATGGCTTCAGATGGAGTTATTGGGAAGTCAGAGAGTACACCATCAACAGAAAAGTCACTATTGTCAATGTAACCGAGATACTCAGCAACAGGGTCATAGCTGTAGTTATAGGGTAAAGCTGCATCATTTACAAAATTTGATGCGAAAACTTCTAGACCAGCTTTATGAGCATCCGAAACAACAGAAGTATGAGGCTGTAAATATAGACTGTTGTCTACAGGCCAGATGTAATATTTAGGAACAAGAATTCCTGAGGCAAAAGTTTTGATAAATGTTAGATTCCTCAAAAGTGAACCATATGTTTGGTTGGTTGAAGGCTCCACATCATCAGGTCCCAGAAACTGAAATATGAGTTTTGTCGGGCTTGTTCTGAATCGTGCAATGATACTTCTCAAGAAGTTCACCTCTGGTGATGAAATATAATTAACAACAACGCGTCTAGACACAGAAATAATGAAGGTTCTCATAGTCAGATTATGTAGGCTGAAGAAGGCATCATGCTGCAAAGGATATGACAAAAACATGGTTCATTACGAGTCATCATAATATCTGGTACAAAATTTTAAATACGATCAAGAATGATTTGATACGTGTACCTGAACATTCAACCAGAACCCCGGTGGTTTTGCCAAGGAAACAACATCTTCAACAGCAAGAATCTGCTGTGGAGTGGCATCAAAATTAGGGGCCCGAGAATAGATTCTCTGTTTCACTGTCCCCAGTATTAAAGACAGTCAGCATGCAAGCATTAATATAGTATCTTATAACATCATCACAATTACAAAAAATTATTTACTAAGCAGAGTTACCCTACAAAAATCTTCATAAACAATGTTTTTTCAATGAACGAAAAGCCAAATTTTATATTATTAAATTGATGGAACAACTTCGAGACACCAATCCAACCACTTGCCGAAGTA
This sequence comes from Fraxinus platypoda, assembly GCA_903798405.1. Lineage (NCBI taxonomy): Eukaryota > Viridiplantae > Streptophyta > Magnoliopsida > Lamiales > Oleaceae > Fraxinus > Fraxinus platypoda. Next base: position 12,021 of record CAIGRT010004099.1, read on the forward strand.
GACAATTTTGTTTTATCTCGTGAGAAGCAAAAATATACTAGAAGCTATAGCAAAGCGATGGCAGATTTAATTGGTTTATGAAGCTGTTTGAAGAAAACAGCCAATTACTATTATTTTTGCAAATCGTCCATTACCCCAAGTATGTCCCTTGAAAGATTAAAAGACGCATATAAATTTGCAAGCATTAAGATTTAATAATTAAATAATGTATACTACGATGGGACCCATAAACTGAACTTACGATTGACAGGTTCTAGGTCGTTCAAGGTAAAATCAACAGAAAACCATCCTCGCATAGGAACCCCATTCACAGGGTAGGTGTTGCTCCCGTTCTTGAAAATAATATCGATGTTAGAACCATTTTCAAGCCTAAGATCTGGAAAGCAGATTCCAACTCCATCTTTCGTAAGTTGAACGTCACACCATACAACCCCATTGGGTAAGCCAATCTGCACTGCTAGTTGATAAGCATATTGACCAGAATCAGGAAACATGCCTGAAAATCCACCTCTAGCTATGACTAAAGGTGGGTCTCCTGAAAAAAGCAACAAAAAGATAAGTTCTTGGAAACCATATTATGATAAGGTAGCTGAGATAGTCACTGCGATTAAAGACTTGAAGGGACACAGAATTATATGATTCAGTTATTTAGCTATGATAAGGTGAAAACAGAACTGTGCATAAAAGCACTATACATTTAAAAAATAAATCTCTATAGCCTCATCAACGTATACAGACGGCCGTCGAGGTTCAGATATTGCAGCTGCAAAGAATTCGATGTGATAAATTGACTACAAACCAGACTCTAGCAGATAGATTTTATATCTAGCTTTTGATCTTCTATTTAGAAATTAAAGTAAGGCACTTCTATAAAATACTAATTCAACAGGAAGCAACTTAAGAAAAGATGAAAGTATTGTGCATAGTTGAATATAGTAACGTGCAAGTTATTTAAGTCTTCAATGGATTCTTCGGTCATGCAAGAGATCACCAACTTTGACCTCACTAAATTTATTTTCACAGTTTCGTAGGGATTACCGAAAGTTTGCGCATTCTCCATTGGCTTATTACTAACGAAACATAGTAAGATCTTTACAAACTTAAGTTGAAGTTAAAATTTATGTTGCTAACAATATCAATATTTTCATAAAGTACCCAAAATTTAGTATTTAAATGAATTCCTCCTCCACGGAACAATATCGTCGATTTTGCAACAGGGCAGCAACAATAACAAATTTTAAGAAACAAGAGGACACAAAAATAAAATTTTAAGCAATACTTGATATGCTTGTAAACTTTGAGAGAAATCATTGTGAAACCAAAACTCATCCGAATCTTTAGCATTCTACTTACTCTAGTCCTCGCATTTTTTTACACCAAAAAAAAAATCAAAAAAAAAATCAAAAGCCCACGAATCCTAATTCAATATTTCCTTTTCCATATCCGAGAAAAATCACCGAAGACGCATATATGCGGAGAGAGACAGAGATCTCGTACCCTTAAGTGTTTGCCATTTACTTGTGTTGTTCCTAGATCCTTGAGCAGCAACTAAAGCCACCAAGGAGCTAAGCAGAGCAAGAAACTGCAGCTTATACATTGCCGGCGGCAAAACTATCGCCAGAAAATTTACGCCGAGCTCAAATTACACTTCTGATCGAACAATTTCAGCTCCTTCAGCTATTATAATCGACAAAATGTGAAGCAGATTAATGATTACAGTACAAAGAATGGAGAAAAGGTTGAAAGAGAAATTTTGGGGTTAATTTAAGTTGGCAACGTGGTGTGTAGGGTGGCTGTTTGAGGGGGAGTTTTATGGCCTTATTTCTGTGTTTTTTGTAGTGTAATACGAAATTAGAAATTTTTTATTTGATAAATAAATAAACTATGTAATAATTGAAGCCAGCAGTTTCTGACGCGTTTCAAGAGCTTTGTCTGAAGAGAGAACAGGCTTCCGTTCGTGCGCGAGCGAGCCGGTCAGGCCGCCGAGCCATAAGATAAGCCAGTTTGATTCCATCTAATTTACTTTACTTTAATTTATTTTTCATATTCATTTTCAACTACATTCACACAATAAAATATTTTACATGTAATCTCAAAAAAAAAATTTACTTTTTAATCACACGTTCTAAAAAAATATATTATTCAAAACAAACTTTTTTTTTTTAATAAAAACCACCATACATGAGCTAAAGTCAACGTGATATATATTATTTTAATTTAAAATTTTCACAAATTCATTCTCATTTCAAACGCTGTTTAGTGTAATTTATTACTTGAAGAATAAAGTTTATAGAATTAAAGGAAACCAAGAAATAAGTATAGAAGATAGTAAAAAAAAAGACATAACTAATGATGTTGAAAATTGTATAAGGATCGACGAATATACTCTTTTCATGAAATGATAGAATCCACTACGATATATGCATGACTCTAGGGGTGTAATAAACAACTTTACTAATTAAGTCCTTGTTTGGTAGGGATTAAAATTAGATTTTTAATAAATTTTGATTAAAAATAAATGAAATCCGTGGTTGAAAAATTGTGGATTTCATAAAATATGTAGTTAAAATTTGTTATTGACTTTAATTTAAATTAAAATCTGGATTTTAATTTCTACAAAATATGAATTATATTAGTTGTTAGTTAAAAATTTATTGACATATCATATAATGATTATTCTATTTATATATTTTATTTTTCGGACTTTTTTTCAAATATGAAATATATAAAAGTAATAAAAATAGGCACAAATTTATGTTCAAAAAAATGGGTACAATTTCATGACTGGACAAAATTATAATAAAACTCACCAAATTACCAAATTTTGCAACAAGGCATGTTTACTATTTTCCATTGAACTTGGAAATTATTTTTCAAGTTCCAAATTTTTTCTTGTTTGATAGTCAAATGTTTCTTGGCAAAACGTGACCCCTTTTTCTAGGTTTTCATTGAATTGGTTTTCCCACCACTTTGGTGGGAAAATGGTTTTCCAGCTTCCTTTTTTTTTTATTTTTGCAATAGAAATAAATTTTATCTCCAATTGTAAATTTTTTTTTCTTTAATGAACAATTTTCATGGAAAATAAAATCAAACGAATATCAAAAGATCCAAAATTTCAATATTTTTCAGGTGAAAAATTATATCAATCAAACACAAATACACAATTAATTGACAATTCTAGACAATTATTTTCTCTAAAATTCATTTTCTTTCCACCAATTTTTCATTTGCAATCAAACGGACCTTAAAGGTAAAAAAAAATAGCAAAATTCTAAACTTTGTGAATTCACTCCCAAAAATAGAAAACAAAATGAAATATGAAAAGGTAACAGCGGCTTAAGCTAGGAAGTTCAAGCCGGAGGTGCAACGACTAAGCCGAATTATTACTGGAGACAGGCTGGCAAACTACCGCAGCATGGGTCAGCGGTACACTGCCAGCCAAGCATGCAAATCTCGAAAGTTGGTGCATTACACGACGCGGAAACGGGTTACTTTCTATTGGGGCGGGCCCCATTATACGTGAATCCGACCCGGAACATCCAATTTTGGATACTTACGGGCTATGGCCCACCATTGTTTATGACGGTGTCAATGTACTTAAGCATTTATTATTACAAATTGAAAAAGAATTATGCCAAATGCAGCCTTAAGCAAGCTTGCATCTAATCAAAGACGAACCAAAACAATAAATAATAGTATTTTATTTACGTTTGAATTATTCTTAAAGCTAAAAATTTGTCGAATGCATTGACCAAATAAAATTATGGCTACTAGATTCATTATTAAATTCTCAAAATATTTTAGTCTTGACAAAATTTGAATGACTCTACAATGCGAAAGCAGTAGCAAAAATTGAATAACTCTACAAGTGAAAGCAATGTTCTTTTCTTTTTTATTTTTATATTATATTTATTTAACGCGGAATGAACAACTAACCAAATAATACATAATCAATTGCGTAATTTAGAATTCTGCATAAAAGTACTGTTAAAATCATGAAGACGAGATCTATATATATATATAATTTACAGTAAATGATCATTATATCACTGTAGCTCTAATCAATTAGGACTACTGTATCACTTGCCATCCTGATCGTTCTTTATAAATAAGAGGTTTTAGTTCTTAATAAAATAAATAAAGTATATTGACTTTTTTATATTCTCTTCTCTTTTTATTTTTATTTTATAATCGAATACAAATTTTTATTTATGGCGTGTTTGATGAATATTATTGAGAAAATAATGTATTCTAAATAGTGATATGATGAGAAATATGTGATTAAAAAATAAGGAAAAATTATTCATGTGATGAAAAATGTGTGGTTGAAAATGAATTTTGAAAGAATATATTTTAAAAGATACCAAACGTGGCTTAAATTCATTGGACAAGCAAAGGAAAGAATGGAATAGCATGAATTTTACATTTTGATGATTAGAGGGGAGAGCACTAATGCCCGCGTGGCTGGCTCCCGTGGAATTGTTCTAAAGAAGGAACTAGGAGATTTTTATTTAGGATTAATTAAGAATAATATTTAATATTTATCGTAGGGTGGTTTTATTTTTTATTTAAAATCTATGTAGAAGATTTATTTTACGATCAACTTTCTGGATGCCCGTTGAATATTATATTGATTAGATTGTAAACAATAATCTAATTGAGTAAATCATTGTAATAATTTACAAGATTTTAACTATTTAAAAAATCACGATTAGTAACATCGAGAATGGCTAGTAAAATTTATAAGCACTTCGGTCCAACCTATCGTACGATGCACTAATCACTAATAAGGGATAGAGAGTCTCTTTTCGTTGATATTTTGAATATAATGAAGTTCATATTCTTCCTTGATCCATCTTATTACCCTATTCTCCATGGAACATGGGGACCGACTAGACAAAGAACTGGGCCCGTATAGAGAATGGAATAGGAAAGACCAAGAGAAAGCCCTTTTTAGCACAAATGTGTCGTCAGATTTTCTGACAGGCTTGTTTTTCGACATTCGTGTGTTAATTAACGAGTCTTGATTGAGAATATCCAACACTGCGTGAATCAATGAATTTTGATCGAGTTTTCCGTTCGATACTTGCTTCCACCTATTTCAATGTGGCTTGGATTGGATTGTGAAACATTTCTAAACAAATTATTAACTCGTAAAAATGGAATAGCAAGTTGCAAGTTTGATAGATTGTTGATTCAAACAATGGTTCTTTTGAAGCGATAAGTCGAAGAGTTATCGTTTAACGAGTCCTAATAATGGTTTGAGTTTTTCAAAAGAAAAATCGACGTTCGGTGAAAAAAAGATTTTCTCCATTATAATACATGGATTCAGCTTTCTCAAGATTGTTGTACAGTCCTATTTCCTTGAGTTCCATAACTCTCCTTCACTTGAGATTAGATTGTGCTGTTAGTTTTGTCCAACTTCTGTATCCACGCCACCTTTGAGGTGTAAACGAAACACTACTTTTCACATCTACTCCCAATCTCACCTTCTTCTAAGTTCTAACAGACTACCATTCCATTCCAAGCTCCTTGTGAGCCACTTTGGGTCTGTTTGGTTTGTGCTTTAATTTTTAGTTTTCTATTTTGTGTGTCTATTTTAAAATTGTTAAATACTTGTTTGGTTTGTCATTTTGAAAAATTATTTCTCGAACCTGAAAACTAGAAAATACGTTAGGTTCAAAATTTTGAAAATTTATTTTATGACATTTTATTCCATGAAATTTAATTATTCAGTAAAAATAGAATAATTTTATGTTAATATATTATCAAGTAATAATACATTTTAAAGTTGATAAATTTTATAATATTTTTTACAAAAGTAAAATAAAAAAAAATACTAAATTGAGTTCAAAATATAGGAAAAAAATTATTGACATGGATTGAGAATATTTTCATATTGGTTCATTTAAATATATATATTTTTATGTAAATAATCATTAAAAGTTTGTTAGAATTTTAGTTTTTAGAATTTACTTTTTCAAAATTTTTAAATTTTATTTGATAGAATTTTATATTTTTATTTTATTTCAACACTTGTTTCTCATGTTCTGAGTGTTAAAATGTCAAAAATGCCAAAAATGCGTTTTGAGTTTTATGATATAAGTTTAGAGCTTGTTTGAACCTTGTCCAAAATGCATTTTTAAATAGTATTTTGATGAAGAATACGTGGTTAAAAAAAGTTTTGAATTTGTGTATAATATTATAGAATAATGCTTTGTGTACAATCCTTAGTTGACAATGAATTTGACAATCAATGTTAATTCAAATTCGAATGGGCGGGAAAGTGTGTGGTGTTTAAAAGCTGTCCAATTATGTTTCGACACGTGACACAATGTCACAGTTGATGTC